>CAUYON010210004.1:0-45402 GCA_963573935.1 Arctocebus calabarensis | reverse complement strand
TTCCTTCAACATTACTCTTATTCTTTTTGTATGTTTCTTTTTTCTTGCTGGGGCCGTGGCCGCGGGGCGGGGCGGCCGGGCCCCCCCCCCCGCCACTTTAAAATAGAAACAGAGAACAAGTTTCAAAGGACAGGCTCACTCAACAAAAAACTCACTTAAAATACTTTGTTTTAAATAACACTGTGAAAATATCATCTAGAAATTATCAACGATATAAAAACCTTCAACTATAGAATCAGCAATGAGAATATTTTTGGATGCATTCTGGTTGCCCATGCTTTGAAAATAAGTAAATCCAAACTCACACTATATGATATAATAGAAAAAGAGGTCAAAGGCTTCAGAATCCAGTTTTATCACTTTCTAGCAATGTGACCTTGGGCTGGCTATCTACACTCTGAACCTCAGTTTCCCCTTCCATATAATGGACATATAAATTGTTGCTACTTCATGTAGTGTGAGGATTTAATGAGATAACATGAAAAGCCTGTAAATTTATCCATGCAACAGGCATAACATTATTTACCAGGTAAGACTGTGGTCATAATGAAGATTCAATGTGCCAAGTACTTGGTGTGTGTCTACATTAAGTAGACTCCCAATAAAGAGTTTTAACGTTCTGTTGGAAGGGAAAAGAATCAAGTTCTGTCTTCATACTTAAGTTGATACATAGTTGAGGAGGAATTCAGAAATAGATGCATTAAAGTAGTAAGCCAAGATAGACATGGTGGCTCACGCCTCTAATCCTAACACTCAAGAGAGGCCTAGGAAGGAGGATTGCTTGAGCTCAGGAGTTCAAGACCAGCCTGAGCAAGAATGAGACCCCATTCCCTACTACTACTACTACTAATAAAAAATTAGCCAGGTATAGTAGTGCATGCCTTTAGTCCTAGCAATTCAGGAGGCTGAGGCAGGAGAATGGCTTAAACCCAAAATTTTAGGTTGCAGTGAGCTAGTATAACACTGCACTATAGCCAGGACAACAGTGTGAGAGTCCCCCCCTACCGTCAAAAAACAAACAAACAAGCAAAAATGGTAGTAAACCATATCTGCACAGTTCTCTTGACACCCTCTCTTATGCAGTGTTGAGGGTCAAAAAGGCAAGAATCACAGTGAGAAAGTTCAGTTTCATTTCTGTCTTATTATTTTCTACAATAAAAACCATTTTGAGAAGCTGATTTCTATTAGGTCAAGTGTCCGTTTTATTACATAAAATACAGTGGGGGATATGATACAGTCCTCATCTTGGGAGAAAAGGACGTAGAAAACAATGTTCCTCACAGTAAAGAAAGTTCAGAAATGAAAATTCCTTTAAAGTTGTTTGGCTGAGGCCAACTCTCATCTTAAACGCCTTAAAGACTCTTCAGATTTTCCAGGTATTGAAACTTCATATTGATACAGGACAGCCCCAGCTAGCTGAGCTGAGCAGAGGACCTGCCATCTTAGCCCTGGTGGATGGAGTTGGTGCAGCGCCAGCCAGCAGCGGACCAGCAGGCTGTGTGTGTGTAGGGGGAACAGGCGTAGGAGGCTCCAGTAACCAGAGGGGCTGGACAACTGCTCAGCAGACACCAGCACCTTAGGTCTCCCTCCCCTTGCACTTCTGGGTGAATGGAGAACCCCACCTTTTCTAGGCCTAGTCAATTTCATGGCCTGGTCAATTTCATGTAAGTTTCCTAGGTCTGAAAGAAAGGGATTGTAGCCATTCATTAGCTAAATGTAATTTTAGAGGATCCAGCTAAATGGAACAATTGAGTTCTGACTGAACAACCTCTAAGTGACTATATATGCTCCTGAGCAAAGAGCCCGGCAGAGAGAGGGAGCCTGAGAGCTCATTGGGAGCTTTGGCATTTCTGTATTTTTTCCTTTTCTATAACTAAATCCTGTCTTACTCCTGATCTGTGGTCTGCAGATTCATTCTTTGAATCACCAAGACCAAGAACCCTTGAACATAAAATTCCGGTATCAATATACTGACTTTTCAAAATACCTAACCAAAACTAAAAACCCAGATCAAATTAATGCTGGATCCCCCAACCACCTGCTCACCTTCTGGGCAGAGAGGAAACTTACATTAAAAAAAAAAAAAAAGCCATTCAGACCCAGAAATAAAATCTGCTAGTAAGAATTGTAATTAAAACTGGGGAAAGGACATTCTAATTAATCAACTAACACAATAAGGAGTTATTATCTTATCCCTC
The DNA here is from genome assembly GCA_963573935.1 of Arctocebus calabarensis. NCBI lineage: Eukaryota > Metazoa > Chordata > Mammalia > Primates > Lorisidae > Arctocebus > Arctocebus calabarensis. The sequence continues at coordinate 43,204 of CAUYON010210004.1, read as the reverse complement.
ACAATTTACGTCATCTGCCTCTCTCCCTGCAGGTCAAATTTAATATTTACTTAATAGCTCTGCAGCTCCTTTCTTACATGGACAAGTTTTCAGGGAATGTTTTCCTCCTTAGTAGTATTCTTTTTGAAAACAGAAAGGAATTTGAAATTGCTTCTGATCATTCTGCACAAATTGTCATTCTATCCAAACTACACTAATATAAAGACCGCACATCTCAGAAGGAAACAAAGGAGTGCCATGGACAGCTCCTACCCCCTCTGACAACCTGGGCCATGTAAAGAACAGTGGATGAAGCTCTTCCTAACATCTTTTGTTAACCTGTGTAAAGCATATATATGTATATCTGCTATTAACTGGAATAACAGTGTAGTGAGGGCAAGGGAGAGGAAAAATCAGGAAAAAGCGTTCCCTTTTTTCTTAGTTCCTCAAGGCAGCATGTGAGATAGAAACTTGTTTACCTCTCTGGCCAAGTAGAGTCAAGGGTCAGGAGGACGCCTCCTCCCTCAGTCTTGAGATACTCAGCTTCCTTCTGGATCAGTGCTCTGCCTCCCGTTCCTGTCCTTCTCATCCTTTCCCCACTCTGGTGTCAGAATAATCTTGACAAAATGAAAATCAGACCCAAATCTCTGCCTCCTTAGAGCATCCTTAAGATAAAAGTCCAACCCCTTATGTGAAAAGTAGGGCATCACCTGTCTCTACCCTTCTGCTCCTGTTTTATCTTCTATCGTGTTTTTGCATGCACATTCTTTCAGCTAAACTGAGCTTCTCATAGGTCCCCAAACCAGTCAAGTTCTTAAATATGCTTCTACGAGCTGTCCATCTAAAACACACTTGTCTTTCAGACTCAGCTCAAACTCTCCTGAGAAGATAACCCCAGAGCACTATCCACGACCATCACCCACCCTGCAGCCGTTCTCCCTCACGCTCAATGGCAGCATGTGTGACTCTGGGATAGCTGTTTCCACTCTGCATTGCGATTATTGTCAATCTACTGAACTCTATGAAGTCACAGACCGCTTTACTTCTCCATCCCTAGTATGAAGCTGACTGTCTGACACATGGGCATAGCTGACACTTGGTTCCTATTAAATTGAACAACACAATCACTACAGAAGCCAAAAAAAATTGTTTTAAATAAAATAAAACACAACTCCAGCAACACAATGCCAAAAAGACTAAAGCTGCTGACTCATCCAGATTCATCATGTCACTTCCATACTACATTGTGAAACCTGGGTATTTCCTTTGGAATTCATTGGCCTCTACATTTCAGACAGCCTCATTTCTTTGTCATGTGATTTTGCTGCCTTTCCACTTAATGGTAACTATTACTATTTAGTCTTACAGGTTATAGCTGAAAAAAAGCTAGCTTATAAGTCCACACCCCAACATTAGACTAAAACCTAAAAGCAGTGCCATAATACAAGGAAAAATAAGATGACTCCAAATAATTACCAAAAATAGAAGCTCCTGCTACAAAGAGCCTGTTAAATCATTACAAGGATGAAATAAAGTTTGTGTCAATGGAGTAACAATTTAAAAACAGTACTGATGACCAGACTGCTTCTGTAAAGGAAAAAGATAAGACACTCTCAGCTACTTTGTCCCCAAATCTGTATCCATACTTTGCTAAATAATTTCCATTAGGCATGAAGGGCAAAATTTCTCTGTATGATTTCTACAAACCACTTTTCCTTCAGATGGGAATCCTAAGATTATTTTGCCTTGTGAGGAGTCCATATGTGACAGACTATGCTAGACTCTGGAAATTCAAAATCCATGTAGTTCTTACCCAGAATAACAGTAAAGACAAGAAGGAGATGCACTTGTCCAGTTTTATTTACTGAATCTGGTCTTAGGAAGCTTCAACAACCCTGGATTATCTGCAGTGCAGATGGAAACCCACCCTTTTCCCCTCTACCCCCAAGCAATCACAGATTAGTGAGTCTTTTCTGATGACTAATGTTGTTTTAAAAAGTATCACATTCTTTGTATTAACCTAGATTTGACTTGAAACACATTGTTCTTAGTAAAGTATCAAAAAAATGGAAAAGCAAGTATCCAATGTACTCAATACTAATATGTAGCCAGTAGACAAACTAATACACGCCCACACAAGAGAAAAACTCAATTCTACTCAAGATGGGGTGGGGGGAGAGGATGGAGGGGAATTGGTGTGCTCCCACTTAATGGGCACAATGTAAGGGTATATGGCAACCTCCTGGGCATAGTAAAACTACAACAGGGACTCGACCTAACAAATGCAAACATTGTAACCTCATTGTTTATACACTCGCATTAATCTGAAAAGTACAAAACAGTAAAATAAATTAAAAATTATCACCAAAAGGCCTTTATCTTACTTTGCAATTAAATGCTACTATACAGTACCCTTAGACTTGCAGTACTAATTCAGTGTTCTGTTCTTTTCATTCATTTTAACATATATCAAAATCTATGTGAATCTGCTAAGAGGGAATAAAAAAAGTGTTACAGTGAAAACCCTAGAAAAAGTCCTTATTAGTTGATGTCCTCCTGAGACATAGACACTTGTAATGGTTCCCTACATGGAATGTAACAAGTAAGTCACAGCAAAGCAAATGATCTTTTAGAAGAAAAGTAATTTTTAAAAAGCTACCTTTGCTTTAACCCCTTCCAACCACTTTTGCTGAAGGCAAACTCTGCAGAGACAATCTACAGCAGTTGCCCACTTTCCTATCAGTTAAAAGATACCTAAAATGCCTGTTTCTCCCTTGTTATTCTCAGTCAGAGCAGCCTGACACTGCAGGACAGGTGAACTGTTACTGACTTTGTAAGGTGCCTCTTTGAATGGCAGAAGAAGCAGTTTCTGCAATGGGCATTCACCGACATCTCACACGCAGGTATTTTATAAGGTATTCAGATAAAACTGATAGATCTTCTTCTTCTCCATGAGTTATCTTTTTTTGTTTTTTCTTTCTGAGATCACAAAACAGGAAATTAAAGTGCTTAACCAAAATCCTCAATAGGAAATATAAATCTCTGGAACATTTTAAATATCTCCCAAATGTCTACAAATATTTCTTTCAAATGAGTTAAGAGAAATGACATTCTTTTTCACAAGGCACAAGCACTTAAATGTCTGCTCTAGGAAATGACCTCTCTGACCCTGAAAATAATAAATGATGAGTTCAAGTAGGCCACTCCCCAGCCCTCATGAGTGCTGCCTTCCGTCTACAAGTAAATAAACTAAAAGGAACCAGCCCCTCCATGGCAACTACGTGGAGAGAGGCATTAATCACTTCCAGAGTGGATTAATGCATTTGTGGGTAGTCACAGTACAGAATGCTGTCAGACCTCTTTGATCCTCCCTCTAAAACGGAATCGGGTTTCTATCCCCATGAGGTTTTCTCTTTATGGTTATTTTTCATGCATTGATCTGGGTTTTATGCCACCCTTTCAGAAGAACACACGGTTCAGCCTCCTCCCCACAATCGCTGCTGTCCAAGAGGTGTGACAGCCTGAAGACCTCTATAGAAAAGATACCAGGGGTTATACAGGGCATCTCTCAGTCCAAAGTGGTAATGGGAACAAGAGCCTTCTCTACCTTGCAGGTCAGCTTTGGTCAACGCAACTTTGTTAGCAAAAGAACAGAAAAAGCGAAAACAATAACCAGAGGTTAGTAAGAAATAGAATAAACCAGGGTAACATTACAGAAATAAAAAATGCAATCTGCATAACCGACAACACTCAGACAGACAATCAAAATGCGCTCGCTGCAGGTTCACTAGACACAGCACAGTCAGGTCCGGGTATGCCAGATCAGGGGCGGAGCAGGCCTCCTCAGAGCCAATCAGCAGACTAGGGGCGGAGCAGGCCTCCTCAGAGCCAATCAGTAGACTAGGGGTGGAGCAGGCCTCCTCAGAGCCAATCAGCAGACCAGGGGCAGAGCAGGCCTCCTCAGAGCCAATCAGCAGAGCGGGGGCGGGGATGGACTGGGCTTGACAAGCACAAGCAACGGGCAACAGGAGCCTTCCCACATCCACACAGCCAACCCCAAGGCACACGGTCCAGAAGTAAGGGTGGTGTGTGGCCAGACTGAAAGACACATATGTGCCGTTAGATGGGGCCCACAAAAATAATTCTGAACACTTAGAATTGAGCATGGAAGAATCAATTTGCTTGAGCAAGCCCCTTGCACCCTCCAGCAAACGCCAACAAAGAACATAGTACCAGAATTGAACGTTTGCGTCAAGGTGCTTTGGGAACACCAAAGAGCTCAATTTCTTTACTTTATAAAAATACAGCCAAATTCAAATAGTTGTGGGCAAAAAGGCACCGAACTAATGCCCTTCTTACTTATTTATGCCAGTCTCAAAACAAAGCACCTGTGTTTCTATCAGATGTTTACCATCTGGTATTGGGGGACAGAATTTCTAGCTGGGAATGCCTTGGCCTTTGCAGCAAAGCTGGCCTCAAGATAGGAAGAGATATTTGCCAGCCAAATATTAAATCAGGCATTATTATTATTTTTTTAATCCTAGCTTAAAGTGAGAAGGAGCAAGTTACACATAAATGTTGGCTAGAAGTTACCCAGAAATTATATTTAATTTCTTAACTATACACTCGGCATATATTAGAGACATAAAATCTAAACCTAGTTCAAGATTTTTTTATTTTCCACAAATACCGGAGAGCTAAAGAGTAATGGATTAATAGGTTTTAAAAATAATTTTGGACGCTTTTGCCTTTTATCTGCTGTCATCGGTCTGATAAAATAGGGAAAGTAATACTGTAATAGGAAAAGCAATACATTTACTATATAGGGATCTTGAAGTGTCATTATCAATAATTTTGATAGAAATATATATGTATATTTTTCTGTGTAAACCAACGTTGTTAGACTAAAACACATTTTGAAGAACTCCTATTCTATACACAGAAATGATAAATCAGGAAATGTGTTCTATTTCCTTGGGGTCCTATACTGTGTCATAATACCTAAGGCTTTCCTGGGGGTCACAAGCACCATTCAAAAGACTCAGAATGAGAATGGCACTGTTTTGCAGTCTCTCTAAGCTTTTGTGCTCTTTGTCAACCCCCCATCATCTTCCACAGAACCCTAAAAAGCTCCTGGGATCTCTTTGGGGCTTATTCACAATGGCACAGATTTCCAATGACAGTCATTTTATGCCATAACCTACTTTGGGGCCATTTTTCCTGGCCATATAGGCTAATTATCCCAGTCATTTGTGTACAATCAACAAAGACCTTCTTCCCTTAGCACTCACCTTCCACTTCATCCCACCCAGTGGGGCAGTCATAATGCTTGATGGGTAACCATCCTAATTATCTCCATGGCAGTAGAGTGCAGTGATATTAGGCCCATGGGGCCAGCCACAGTTCCAGATGGACGAGCCATCAAGTCACAATATCTGGCTTTGAACAATCAACCACACTCAGAGGAAGGTCAGCAGCCTCCGTAATGCATGTACCAAGTAATGCCAGACTGCACGTAGAATTGTAGGTAGATGTGGACATTTCCCCCAGTTCCATAAGTACTTTCACTTTTCTGATGCTCTCACTGCTTCTCTTAAAACTCTCTTAAAGCGGGGTCACCCCTCGTTATAGTATATGTTTTAGTATACTTTTGTAAGAGTTAGTTTATACCTCCTATTAATCCAACACTTTAGCTTTATTTTGTTACACTCCAAGTTTCATAATCTATAGGACTGTGCTTTTAATACAGTAGCCGTACATAATACTAAGTATTTCAAATGTAGTCTGAGTGGATGTGTGCGACTGTGGAGATTTACTAAGAAAAAAAGAATGTAAAGTTTGAAAACCTGATACCAATTATATGCTAAAATGATAATATTTTTGACACAGCAGGTTAAGTTAAATAAAATACAAGACTAAAATTAACTTGACCTGCTGCTTACCTTTCCAAAATGTAGCCAATAGGAAATTTAAAATGGCATGTGTTGCTTATATTTCTACGTTGTTATAGCATTAAATAGATAATTTCTGTTAACTTTTAAATCTGAAGAACAGATGACATACTACAATATTTATCATTCAAACTATGCTTTATGATTTTCAATATGTGGTTTTCATATTGTGATTGAACTTGATATGATCAATCATTCCAGAGTAACTGGAATTACTACCACTCCACAATTTTCTAAACTAAGATACTCAGTTTAATTCCAAACTTCTACATCTATCCCAGGATTTCCCTTTAACATTCAAAAGAACTAAAAGGAAGCCAATGAGACAAAAATTCTTGAATAAAATTATGCATTTCTAGAAGAAGAAAGCAAACTGGCTACATTAAATGGTTGGTGATTCCCCATTCTCTGTCCCCCCATGTACTCACCACACACACAAACACTCCATATACACAACATATTTGGTGAACAAAATTTAAGAATAATTTCTAGTTACAGGAAAAATGGAGTAGGTGAGAGGGGTGGTCAGTTTTGTCACTAATGCCACGTAGAAAACTGACCCATAGGCAGAGGGAGAAGACTTCCATCGGTACAAATCAGCCTCTGAAGCTGATGGGAAGCTCTGAAAGCAAGGTGCTTTGTGGTGATGAGTGAGCCCAGATGGAAGTTGGTTAAGAACAGGAAGGATGCATGAACACAGACATGAATGAACAGGTTCGATGTGGTATTAACAAGTGATGTCAGAAAGCACAACACATTGCACAAACAAAGGACCATAAGGCTCAACCAGAGGAAAGAATACCCAGATCTTTGGTGACTGGTCAAACAATTCTCAACTTTCAAAGTTAGGTGGAATCACCTTTTCACCCAACCCACGCCAGCTAAGGAAGGATGAATATGTTCACTCCTACCCTCTGGGGGTTAAAATGAGATTGCTTTTATTGCAAAGAATGGTTGGATAATGGTTAGGACCTGTAAGATGTAGTTAATAGCTGAAGAGACAGCATATCATTTACAGAAGGCTGAGCATGGCTTGTTTTGCTGCATGCACGGGCATGCGGTGTTATTAGTAGTCTTACAGGAGATAATATTTATAAACAATAATCCCACTGTTTTATTGAGTACCTCCTATGTATCAGGCATTCAATGTATACCTCTGATTCGCTTATATTACCTTCCTAGGTAAGTTTTATTGCTCTGTTTTATAAGTTGGAAAGAACGTAGCTCAGAGAGTTTAAGTAACTTGCCAAATGTCACACAGCTAGCAAGAGATACTACCTGGACTCAAACCCAGGAAGATCAAAGCCCATGATGTTCCACCACATCACACTAAGAAACTGCCTAAAAATGCCTGATATCTAGTAAGTACTTAATAAATGCTAGTTCCCTTCCACCATCACGGCATTCTGACATCATTTCCCTACCTCATTCTAGATTTGCATAATATACTTGCTATCAGCCAAAATAAGAAACATTTAGCAATGGTAACACCCATATAAAATCTCTGGTCTACCCCTCATCATGTATTAAATATAAATAAAAGTCTCGGATGCCATTCTGGAACCAAAAGTACAATTTTGGAGAACCCTGATGTCAATGCCAGGGAACGTTTGCTGTTGGCAAGGATGTGACACTGGGGAAACATCTGCCAACATACATTTCTGGAGCCTGTGGCACATGTCTCAACATACTCAACCAATGACAAAAGGACACCAAAGGTGCGATGTCTGATGGCAAATGGGAATGAGAGAGGACTGGGAAACTGAGGAAGGAGGCACCGGCAAAGGCAGCAAAGGGGCTTGCAACAAGGCTCTAGCTCAAAGAAGAAGAAAAGGTTGTACCTTCACAGCCACGCTCTATCTGCCCGCTCCGATGGAGAGCATCGTTGATGAGGTCTGGTAGGCGCCCATTCAAATCCACTGACGCCAGACACCCCTGAAAGCCATCCCGGGAGGCCACAAGCTTTGGGAGGTTGCTGTACATACCTTGGGCCAGACCAGCCATGTAGAGGTCTCCTAGAAAAGAGTGTAAGCAGCACAAGAGAATGCGTGAAGGACATGGCCGCTACGTCAACTAAAACCAATGCATTTTAGACGGTTCATTAGGTAATTGATCGCGTTGCTGGGGAGGGGCGACAGCTTAAGTAAAATAATTGCCAGAGTTTCTGTAATGCAAAAAGAAGAAAGCAACAACTCTCATGTTTCCTTCAAGTCATGCACGTCATCTCAACAATCTGAATAAGCATAGATGAAATAAAGGTTGTTGACATTTTCAACAAAACAATCATTTATTCAGCCCTTTTTATGAGCTTGTTACCAATATATGCCTATGCCAAGAGTTTTGTAGACATTCCATTTAAATTCCTAACAACCCATGTGGGGAGTCACAATTGTTAGACTCGCTTTTCAAAAATAAAATTAATTAATTAAACAAAATAAAAAATACTTAAGTTGAACAAAACTAAGAAATTTTACTAGTGCTACCCAGGCAGGAAATAATGCAGCTGAGATTCCAAAGCTTATACTCCTTCCTAGGTATTATGTTTCCCTTCTACTTTTTTGACATTGATCAAATCTCATTACTCAGTTCCCAGAACAAGACATTCCAGAGATTATCAGAAAAAGAACCATTCCTTGACGAGTCCTCTAAGCTGAAATCGAATAAATCGCAGTATGAGATAATGGACCATTGTTAACACAGGATATGCAAGATGAATCACAAACGCATGGAACTCTGAACCTGAAGTACGAAAGGATCAAGGAGGGAAAACCGTCTTTACGAGGTTTACCTTTCAAGTCCAGATTTTTAGCACCGTTGATAACCTGAGTGACCACTTTGGTGTCCACTTTCAGGCTGTGGGTGTTACTGTTGTCCCGAGTGATGACGACATTGTGCCATTGGTTGTCGTTCAGAGGGCGGTCACTGTTCCCTTTAATCACATTGGGGCCATTTCCAAGGTCAAACACGTAGTGTATGTACCTATGGGGGACAACAACCACCCCAAATCTTGAAACTCTCTGATGTGGTTTAATGGCACTGTTCATGTACATGACAGAGATGAGGGCTTCCAATCCCCCTTGCTCAGCTGGTATAATGCAAGGACAACTACAGCTTGACTTATGTTCATAAGAGAACAGATCTAGTCTATCATACTTCAATTCTACAGTCATAGAGTTTATTTAATACACTTAGTAATACTGTCCAGAGCCAAAGTAGCACAGGTGGTACACTCCAAGATACTAGGAGGTGACAATTAAATCCATAGTAGATCATGGATCTGCTTTCAGTTTGTTTTCATTTTCACTATTTTTCAAGACAAGGCAGTAAACTGTCCTTTCTTGAAGAAAGAACAGCTGTTAAAACTTTGCATATATAAGCTAACAGTAGTGTTCAAAGAACCTATGTTTCATTTCTTGGTATAATTTGGTGGTTTTAGTTAGTATTATCCAAGAGATACATGCAACATAGTTCATAGTCCCTCTCTCACTAAAATGTTTTCCCTATTGTTTTAGAGAACTGCCTTTTACAGTAAAAAAAGTCTAATAATGTTGAGTTAGTGGAAGACAGTTAAATACAATCATGAGTCTCTCTCCTTTTCAGACTTAAGTCATTTTGTATCTTTTCAATTAATAAATACGTTAACATATATCATGCACGGAGAATGAAGAGAAGAATGGACAATTTTTTATGATTATATTTTATGTAGGGATGGAGTGAAGACATTCACCATGAATAACATGATCCCTTCTACTCACCCCTTGACGAGTTCAACAGCAATGAAGTCATTGCCATCGCCACTATTGAAGAGAATGAAGCCATCCGCGGAGGTGGTCTTGAACTGGAAGAAGAGGTGCATGGAGGTGTAGGCCTGGAGGGTGGCCAGGCTCAGGTAGCTGCTCTTGGTCTTGAAGGTGACCGGGTCCGCAATGATGTTCCTCAGTCCAAAACGAGCTTTCAGCTCACAGTAATCAATGTCACCATTTTTGCACAAATCAATATAGAGCATGCCATTAAACATGAGGCTCTGCAGGTGGCCGATGAAACTGGAGGGGACGACGGAGATGTAACGTTTCTCGGTCATGATTCCTGTTTCAATATTGTGGAATTCCAGGCGGGTGTGGTCTCCCACCATCGTACCTGGGAAAATCATAAATGAGGTGCAAACAGGTAAAGTTACATATTTTGTCACAGTACCCCTAGTATATCTTTTAGGTGTAACTTTTTTCCCCACACAGAATATATATATATTTTTTCTTGAATAAGTTCCAGAACACAAAATGCTCTATATGGTGGTTACCTAACTCAGCCTCAGTCAAGGAGCTGAGGACTGACTCCTGCCCTAGTTTTATGTCCTAAGCCCCATGCCCACAGGAGCTAGTAGGCTTGGCTCACCATACCAAGGAACATACAAGATCATGGGTCACCCGAGCTAAAAGATAAAACTATTAGTTTCTCTATTCAGGAAAACAACTGGGCACTAAAGTGCACTGTAAAAAGAAAGACCTCTGGTGCTCTAAACCTAAAGATGCAATGAGCAAGCCTTGGGCCTTCCCTGCCATATACGTCTTGTCATAATAACTCACCACCAAGTATTTGTGGAAAGATTGCTATTGTAAACAACTATTGATTTTACTTGCCCAGAGACTGTTGCTTTATCTGGTAATTCCTAATGTTCCTTTAAGAAGCCACCTTCGCTATTTGACCTTTCAACTATTTGATCTGGGTTTGTCTAACCCTAATGAAGCTACCCAAGCTGAAATACTCAACATATTTAATCCCCTTGACCAAGATTAAACAGTGGTCCTCAAACTTTAGTGTGCATTAGAATCATATGAGGGCTTAAGCTCACCCTCCCTGTTTGTAATTGATAAGTCTTAGGGGCAGGCCTGAGAATCTACATTTCTAACATGTTCCAAGGTGATGCTAAATTGGCTAATCTAGGACTCACCCCCAGAACCACTGGCATAGCAGCAACCTAAGCTGCACCCATGATACTGGGCTCCAGAACTACAGCTGGCACTCTTAAGAAAGGCATTCTTTGCAAGCAACATTGCTGGAGGGATAGGAAGGAAGCAAGCCTGGAGTCCCTGGAGATGGTGTGATAATCAGAGGGATCAGAAGACCAGTGACCCAGAAGACAGTCACAAAACAGAGAGATGGTTTCTCTGTTTCGATGTTATTTGAAGGAAGGTCTGGATCCAGCCAGACACGTCTGGACTTTTAAAAAAACTGTGTGGCAATAGACTCCCTTTCATGCTTAAAGGATTTGAGTGGAGTTTCTGACCTTTGCAAATGAAAGATCTCCAGCTGATACAATGAGCTAGTTAGACCTTTAATTACCCAGAAGTGTTGAGTGACTAGGGCAGAGGGGAGGAATGAGGCTTAAAATAAATACAATGAAACTAGAAATTTTGATAACAAAATCCAGGGAAACATCATTAGTGTGATCAGAGTAGAAAAGGGCTTCATCAACATTTATGTAAAAAATCATGTTAAAATACAACAGACCATGTGTTACTGCCAAGCCTTGGAGGGAGGAGAATGGGAATTCCCTTTTCCCGCCCTCTCCTGCTGTCCTGTCGCCTTCCACAATGAAGAAACTCCCCTAGCAAAATGCTGCCAGCATCTCTTTAGTTCCTCTTTCACAACTTCAGGAGGAAAAGGAGTTACACACTCTGAACATCAAGGATCATATTCTTCAAAGAAAAACCGGGTATGCACAGCTCAGCCCCTGACACTTCCTATTCGTCTCCCCAGGAGGGAGTGACCTTCAGGAAACACTCATTCATTCTGCCGGACTCATCCACAACACGGGTGTGACAGGAGGAAGACTCACGTCCGGACGGGGACCCAGCTGTCCAACTAGTAGAACTGGTATTCAAATGGAGAATTCTGTTTAATTCTGAAATTCAGCAGATGTAAAGCAATGTTTTGTTTTGTTTGTTTTAAATATCAGTGTTATCACTAACAAAAATGACATTTGATTTTCATCTGCCTTGCATTTTTTTCTCTATTGGCTCAGAACTCAGATAACAGAAAATGAGGGAGAGTTACATTTTCTTTGGGGGAGGGCCTTTCACATCACTATCTGGAAGATTCAACCCGATGACAACCTCGGATGCTTGATACTGACTTCATCTTTCTGGGAACAAACTCAAACTGCTCATAAGCACAAAAATCCCGATTCACATTTTAGACTGTCTATGTGATGTTTTGACAACTAGTGACAAATCATTTTCTTAACATATGCAAAAATGAACTGATGATGTCGGTTAACTTAAATGTAAAAATGTGGTAGAACAAAAATCAAAATACAACATAAATCTGCTAACAACCTGTTTAGGAAAAAGAATTCCCATATAAAATTAGTACTGAAAATTGGACTGGTCATGAAAATGGAAAATAATGTAATCTAAATTCTCACGCTCAAAACAACGAAGTCTTTGAAATAATCAGCCAGTGTTGGTTGGGCTGTAGCTGTCCACACCTGGAATGGGGGCGGTGACTGGAGGATGATGGGGAGTCACAGCCAATCTCCATGGAAACAGAGGAACTTAACCAGGATGACCAATGCTGGTAGCCCTGCTAATTCTTATTTTACAAAAAAAAAAATCTGAGAAGAACCCTGAGGAAGTGAGAATGAGTGCTCCTTGGTGAAGAGCTGGGATTCCAAAAGGAATTCTGAACAGAGAATATAGAGTCGACTGGCAGCTTTTAGAGAAATTCTGGATAATTTGACCTACAGGATGGGGGAAATTCTGCTCACTCAAAAACCAATTTTATAAAGACAGAAGAAATGTTAAGATGTTGATTAAGATAAAGAGAGGCTAAGCACAGACTTGGTCAGTAAGAGAAAGACACAAAACAACGGGATTTAAGAGCTCAGCACAGGAATGCAGATTGAGTTGTGATTCGGGGTGACTCAGGCAGCAGCTTCCACTGAAAGTGAAGGGCGGGAGAGAAGGGGATACAGAACCATGGTTCCGTATCACAGGTGCGTGCATATGATATTGCACCTGAGAAAAGCATGAAAAGGGTGGCTTAAGGCAGAGGTATGCAACCTTTTATTCCCCTCTGCTGCACATTGGAAGAATACGAATTGTCTTAGGCTACACATTAAATACACAAACACTAATGAGAGCTGATTAGCCAGTGTAGGTCAGCACACAATTTTCATGATATCCGACACTGCAGATAAGCAAAAAAAATCCTCACAAAATCAGCCAGAAGCCAAGGGTCACAGGCTGGATGCCCCTGGCTTAAAGTTTTAAACCCGTGCAAAATGAAGCAAATAGTTGTTGTTTTTTTTTTAAAATTTGTGTGTCACCTAGTAGGTATTAGTAATAGGATCTGAATGCAGGGCTACAGAAAATTAAGCCTTCTTTTCCACATAAGGAGCAAATATATGCATACCCCATGGCAGTTGCTTTCAAGTTTTAAAGGACAGAGAAGTAACCCCAGAGAAAGATAACAAGAAGAAAACTACTGAATATTTCCTAAGCACCCCATGGCCACCATCAAATGTCATTATCAAAATTCATAGACCACCATCATCCTCCTGTTTTAGAGGAGAGGACACGTAACTTAGAGAGGGTAAGCAATCTGATCAAGTCTCCTACAGGTGGTAAATAGTAGACCACCCCCTAAATGGAACCCAAATGTGCTAATGCCAAAGTCTGTATGTTTCCTTGTACAATAACCTGTCTTTGGAGAAAAAGCTGCCTCCTATCATTGTCTGAGAAAAATAGTAGGTGGAATTCAACTAGTGAAACTTCCATGCAGAAGCTGTTTCACATTTCTTCCCTGAAGGCAGGCATCATGCTGTCCCCACCTCATTTGCGGGCAATGTACTCAGCGCCTTCCTGAAAGCAGCCTAGTTGCCTTGGCTCCTATTTGCACATTCACTACCACATTTCACTGAGGGCCAACAAGCAGTCTCCAGAAAAGCCCTCAGAGTGACGAAGAGCATAAACCTATGGAAAATTCTGGCCAGGTGCAAGCTGTCGCCTCCCACCAGGCAATATAGCATGTCCTGGATGAGGCGTGGAGACTCTGAGTTTGCATTCTGGCTCCACAAATCTTCACTGGGTTAGCTTTGGAGAGTTACAGAGGTTTTCTATGCTGCTGTTTCTCATCTATAAATTACATATGATGTTATCAGAGTTAACAGTTTCAATACACATAAAGCTCTAAGCACCTATGGCTTAATAAACAGTGAGCTATTCCTAGTTCTACAGTATTCCCTTTATTTCCCCTTTCTGAAATGATGCAATTGTTTTTCAGCTATTCCACTTACTGTTTTTCTCTCTTTTATTAAAATGCAAGCTCTTTTTAAGTAGAGACCCCGTCTCACATCTTCTAAGTGTCTCAGTGTTCAGCTGAGGGGCCTGGGCACAAAGGCCACCATTCTAAATTCAGAGTTTGGATCTCTGCCTTTTAGGCACTTGAGGTTTCTGGCTAACACTAAATGCTTAGCAAAAATAAACAATTAAATGATATAATGGGAAAGGCTGAAAGGAAGCAACTTGAGCCTCTGTGGCTCCTAGATATGAGGAGAGAAGTTAGGAAAATGAAGGTTTATAGAGTCCCCAGTCTTCAAATTGTGTCCCCAATTCTCCAGCTCCCCTGATCCCATATCCTTTTCCCCAGGATACTGGCATTTTTCAAAAGTATATGCTGTGAAACACTTTATTAAAAAAATGTTTCTGGAGCCAAATAAATTTGGCAAACACTGCATACTTATCAATGATTAGCAGTGTACATTAGCTTATTAAAATCTCCTAATAAACTTTGTAATAAAAAAGTCTACTTTGAGTTGGAAATGGAATGGAACAGTGGCTAAGAGCCCAGGCTTGGGGCCAAACCATCTATATTCAAAAACGCTACTTTTGTTTTGTTTAAACTAACATTCCTCAACTCTGTTTGATCTAGTTTTATTATTATTATTATCATGAGAAACAAGTTTTACATGGAAAACTTTAGAAGATGACTTTTTACAACTCAGCGCTATGCATGCTAGTAAGTCAACAGGGACCAGAGTTGTTAACAAAGGGTTGAATTTTTGTACTAGCAAGAAGTGAGGAGTAGAGTTACACAGTTCATGAAGCATCAGGTCCCGGTTCTGAGGAGCATAACCTTTGAATGTATTCTTAATAAAATAAATACAGCTCAATCAATTGATCATTATTATCTTTCAGCTGAACTTAATACTTTTTCAAAAACACAGTTTTATTACCACAAAGGAAAAATAGTTGTGGAAAATTTTGTGGAATATTTTTTCCTTGCTTTCGATTTCTTGAGTTTGACCTATTCTTTGTATCACTTCTACAAAATTCAGCACACTGGGGACTTTAAGCAGCATGAAAAGGATTACTAGATAAGCTGATAGGATGCTACTTAATAATCTGGAGACGGTGTGGTATTTTAGTTTCATTGCCTGATTTTATGACTTCTGTGAACCAAAATTAAAATTTCCAACCCAAGGTTGCAACTCATAAGCAAAATAGCCCTTTTCCTTTCTCAAATTTATCTTTCTGGCTGCTTTCTTACAAGTAGTGAAGATGAGAGCAAAGCTGAAATGAAAGAGCAACATGAACTTCAAAAATCAAATCAATAGGTGACTTGGGCAGTCCATGGATTAGCCCTGTCCTTTAGTTATTTGTGGCAAAACAAAGCCAAGTTTATGATTACCTTTATTTCAAATTTTCCATAAAAAATAATAACCTAGAGAGGGAATAGACATTACCCTGCCCTCCGTTCTATGGTTCTTTGTGACTGTTTTCAGGGTATGTCTTTTCCAAGGAAGGTGAAAGGAACTCTCTACCAGGAGAGAGTGGAGTGTGGTCGCCATCTAGTGGCTACTACTCAGAACACGCTGTAAATAGAGACACTCAGCTTAGCCCAGAGGAGTTTGTGACTCAGCCAGCACCTCCGCTTTTGCAGGACCCTGACTGCACTCACTGCTTATGGGGATTACTTGGACAACTAATTCAGGTTGACTGTGGGTTCTAAATTCTATGACCATTTGCACATCTCTCTTTTTTTAAGTATTCATTTCATAACGCTAAGTTACCCTTTATGCACGCAAACCAGTAACTTCACCTCCCACGACTAAGCCCGTGCATGCGTAACTGGAGGGCTTTGGATAGGTGTCGTGGCTCTGTTTGTCTTTGGTGTTGCGGGGGAGAGGTTGGATGTTGCAGTCTACCTCCTGATATGTATTCTCCACCTCACTCCAAACCATTTTATTGTATTGCGTACTATTGTAAGATAAATCATTTTCTTACTATGGATTGTGAAGTACACCAAACTGCTTCCCAATCCAGTGGATTCACGCAGGCATGCATTTGGATCACATAACTTTCTCAAGGTAAACTGGCATTAAGAACGCTGCCTTTGAGAGACTATGTTGGATTACAGAAGATTAAAGGAACTGATATGTGCAGAACAGCTAACGTAGCATCTAAAGTCTGCTGAGCTCTGAGAGTATTCCAGACGCTCCTCCAGCCACAGATTATCTTTTCTACACACCCACACGCACATTCACACCCCTACACATACACAGACATACCTCCCTACAACATACACACATATATACATACACACCCTTACACACACTCATACCCCACACACACATATACGCACGCACAAAGAGACCTGCACACACACACAGGCTTCACTATAACTCTTGATTCGGGTAGCGTAGAAGCTCAGGCTCATGAACATAAATTTCAAAGACCCCAAATCGTAGATTATTTATGTTGGTAAAAAGGGCCTTAGAAATGATACTGTTTCAATTTTGAAGATGAGGAAATGAGGGACCCGTCCTAAATGCAATACAGCAAGTTAGTGGCAATGACTGTTTTAAACGCTAGAGCTCCCAACTCTAACTTGACTGTCCTATTCACAGAGGAAACGGTAGAGGTGGCTGAGGATGCTGGCTTCATTCGGCATGGCCCAGTAATGGGAAATAATGGAAGAGAGTTAACGTCAGGGCCCAGGTCTGATGCCAACAGTGTTACACATAATAACTCGTGCTAACCCAAGTTTTCCTTTTTGTTTTGCAGTTTTGGGCTGGGGCTGGGTTTGAACCTGCCACCTCCAGTATATGGGGCTGGCGCCCTACTCCTTTGAGCCACAGGCGCCGCCCCCCAAGTTTTCCTTTTTCAAATGGAAAAGATTCTGCCTCACAGTTGTGTCCCGCTCCAGAGTATCAGAGGGTGCAGACTCATAGGTTGCAGCATGGAAGGCTGCACTTGGGGGGGATCCTTCTCACCCACCACTCCTGGTTTCTCCAGCCAAACCGGTTGTTATCTCTCATGATTGCCAAATCACAATCTCACCCATCCCAATTAGGATCGCATTATATTTCCTTATCCTATTTTCAAATACCAGAGTTCTACCTAATCTACTTTATTGGTTCATTATTTGAGGAAATAGCTAGTCTCTTGCCTTTCTTTTTAGTCTTCTACAATTCTAGCATGCTGTCGACATATAACAGGTTCTTAGGAAATTCTCATTAGTTGTGTGTATCTCTGAACATTCCTTTACCTAGGGATGGATTCCCTATCCCTTTGTGTCCTCCCTAAATGTATACACCAGCAGGCTGAGGGGCGGCCAGTTTGCTCACTGCTGTATTCCAAGAGCCATCTAAAGCAGTGGTTAGTACAGAATAGGCACTCTATTAATAAAGATTAAATATATACAGAATTCTTTAAACATGATTCAGCACCTGTTCAGTGTCATGCGCTCTTCTGGGTACTTAATTATATCTGAATTTCTGGCTTGTGCATTTTCTCTAGTAAAGACTGACCCATTCACTGATAGAAGGAAGTGGCAGATGGGAGGATCATTGAGAAATTATTCCCAAATGCTGAAATAATAGGAGAATCTGCAGAACCCCACATGTGTCCTCTAGACAGGTACTTTCACCTAACGACAGAGACTGTAATATCCGATTATGGTAGTGAGCAAGTTTCATACCATTGATCAACAGAACAGGATTGTAAAATACGGCAGAAGCTCTTCTTAGTCTTGTCTGAGTTTGTCAACAGAAAAATTAATCTGGGCCTTCTAGTGGGTAAAACAAAAGATTTTGAGAAAAATAAACTTGAAAATGCTCACGGAATGACTGAGAGGGTTGGGATAGAAAAGAGAGATGGATTTCAGCATAGTAGTACTCACCCTCAGCCGGGATAGAAAAGAGAGATGGA
The DNA here is from genome assembly GCA_963573935.1 of Arctocebus calabarensis. Lineage (NCBI taxonomy): Eukaryota > Metazoa > Chordata > Mammalia > Primates > Lorisidae > Arctocebus > Arctocebus calabarensis. The sequence continues at coordinate 25,062 of CAUYON010210004.1, read as the reverse complement.
TTTCAGCATAGTAGTACTCACCCTCAGCCACATCGTCATCCACGGTCAGCTTAAGGCTCTTTCCTCTCCGCACCACCCGAACGGTGTGCCACTCATTGTCATTGAGCTTCTGCCCTGCGTACAGGGTCTCCGGGCCTTTGCCTAAGGATGGTGGTAAGGGCCAAAGTTAGAATCCGTTCTCAAAGTAGTGCTCAGGCATCAGGGTCATCAAAGCCACACTGGTGCACATGACTAGTTGCATTTAAGAAATCACATCCGTATCAAAACTCATCCTAGTTTCACTGATCAACAAGGCCCTTCATAATCGTCCCCAAATGCACACATCTCAATTCAAACTTAAAGGGCAGTGACCCAGTAATGACAGAAGTATGTGCCCTTCTGTATCCTAGACATAAGATTTTAAAATGCCAATAGTAATAAATAAACATAGAGGAAATGGTAGCTAGCAGTTATTTCTTTTTCAAGGTCTTAGAATTTAGACAAATTTCTTAAAGATAAATTTCTTAGGAAATTTATCACCTTTTTCTTTAAAATCATTTGTTCATTTAGGCATAATACACCAGTCTGGCTTTTAGCTAGTATTCACAAATTGGACAAGAAAATAACTCTGCAACATATGCTGCCTGAACTTGACATTTCCATTAACCCCGGTTTTATCAGAATTCAGTAACCACAGAAATCACTAGTAGACATCACAATAACAATAACATCAAAGTTTAAACCCCACTATAAATACTGCTCCTGAAGGGAATGTGAGGGGCTCCAGATTTATTCCATTGTTCACCATCCTCCAAAAGGAGCCAAAGAGCTCAACAAATGAAATAGTGAAAAACTCCAAAATTAAACCTTTTAAGTCAAGAGAATGTTCAATAGAAAGTGATACTAAAGAGAAGAATAAAGCAAGTTGTCTCAAAACATCCATGCTCAAGATGGTTCAAAGTGAAGTTCAAGGGGCCCTGTGAAGAATCTGGGGCAATAAGGATTTGTGGTATTTAGAGACAAATGATGTAAGATAGAGAGACATTGAGGCATTAAAATAATCCAGTTAATATGGGAGAAAATAGCAAGTTTCCTTAGAACTGGTATCACAGTGAACTGAATTACAGATTTTAAACACAAAGAAGATGGCATAGAACCAGAGACCAAATTGGCCCTTTGCAAGTGGATAGCTGAAAGATGCTGATGAAATCTTTCTGGATTAGCTGATCAATATGTGGGAAGCCCTGTCTGAAAATGACTCGAAGAAGAGGTGAAATATGTAGGTGATCAGTGTATCCCTATGGTTATAGGACATGTGAAATATTTTAGAAAACCCTGCACTTGGTTCCAACATATACTGAGCACAGCACAGGCACATAAAAGATGCTTTCATTTCAATAATCAATGTCTGCATGGCAACGATTATTAAAAATCTTTCTCTAAGTACTTTTGAAAGCTTTATTATATGACTCTCACTAGCTGCTCCCCTTCTTCCTCTATATTCAAGACCAAAGATATTTTATACTGTTTAGAAAAGAACAAAAAATAGTTTCATCTGGCTAGAAATCTCTAGTTGGTTGGTTTTTTTGTTTGCTTGTTTGTTTGTTTTGAGACAGAGTATCTGGGTAGAGTACTGGGGCATCACAGCTCACAGCAACCTCAAATTCTTTGCTCCAGTGATCCTCCTGCCTCAGCCTCCTGAGTAGCTGGGACTATAGGTGCCCACCACAATGCCTGGCTAGTTTTTAGTAGAGATGGGGTCTTGCTCTTGCTCATGCTGGTGTCAAAGGAGCTCAGGCAATCCACCTGCCTTAGCCTCTAGTTAATTTTAAACTTCACCTTTTAATTTTGAGCAACTAGTCTTCCCATTTTCTGCTGATTATTGTATTATGGTAGTAGTTGAAGTGTGGGGGATTCTCCTCTTAAAAAATAAGCAGACTTTAAAAATGAAAACTTTTTAAAAAAATTATGATAGGTACAGTGTCTAATTGATATTTAAAATGTTTCAGAATACACCCAAAGCCCAAGTGTGACCCACATTGATAAAAATCCTGAAAATGTAGTAAAAAAATTTTAAATGGACTAAATGTATCCAAAATTGAGTAGTGATGACATGAGCTCGATACTTTTTAGAAGAGTAATTCTATCATAAATCTTTTATATTAAATCTCAACTTCTTTCACTTTTTGAGTACACTTGCCTCAATATTATATAAAATTCAACCATTACGATAAGATTTTCCCTACATTTCAACTCATTAGACAGCACTCATCATTATCTCATGAAATTCAAGTCTAAGAGTGATGAAACAGTTGCCTTTACAACAGCAAACTGTGAGGGCGCTGAAAGAAAATGGAGCCAATTATGTGGATACTTGATAACAAGGACAGATGTTCTCAGAAAAAAAAAAAATCCGCCTTTGTTTTTTTAAAATGTTTTTATCTTCTTGATTCTACATGCAAATGGTTCAGTAAGAAAGAAAGCAAAGAAAGATGTGGAGAATTTTGGCTGCAGAGGCAGAACTGTTACAAATACAGGCTATTTAAAACATTTCCTGTAAGGGTGACATCTGTTCCTTAGGCAATTTCTGTGCATCACTTAATTTTTATGATTGGGGACAAGATAAGAGGGAGCATGACTAACACAAATGAGGCAGTTTGGGGACATTGTTTCATCGGTGTCACATTAGCTACGGAGGTAAAACAAGCTTGATCTCAACCTGATGTATTTGAATGATGCTAATATTCTGCAGGTACGGTCAGCTCAGATGCTGTCTTAGAGTTACCAGTGGTCAGATTAAAGCACAAATGTTTAACTGTGCATCTGACTCTGAAACTGCAGAATGGTAACCAATCACAGAAAATATTTTTTAAAAAATATAACTGAAACTTTTCATACCCTACTCTTTAGTTATCTCTGATAGGTCTAACACCAATAAGTCTATTATTCTAAGAGCAGATAAAAAGGTTTCACATCCATCTCCTTAAAATAGCATACACTATTATTTAATATTCATTTTCAAGCAATAAAGGAGTAGTCTTCAGTGGGAATTTGCAAAACTCTTCGGCTCCGAAAGGGGAGAGTCAAAGGCAGGTATCCTTAATCAAGCCTAAAGGCCACCTCATCCTCCTACAGCAAAAGTGATGGGTAAGCTGGAAATCTAAGCAAATCGAGGGATGGAGCAGATCTAATCACAGCTCAGGCATAAACCCAGATTGACAAGCACCTCAGGGTGCAGAAGTTTGAAACACACAAACTGTCGTGTTTTCACAGCAGGTTGATGTAGTGCAGAAAAGACTTCCTCGAGCAGATTTAAGCCAAAAGGCAGTGATGCAACATCAGTGAAATAATGAATGGAAAAAGTTTTTTTTTTCCAAGGATGGTCCAGATAGAAGAAAAAACTGGAATTTAAAATGAAATGGGTAAGAAGTTTTAAGAAAAAAATCTCAATGACATCAATTTCTCTGCTGTATCTTTTTCTTTTTAAAAGTTAGGAAAAAGTATGAACTGAAATTGGGTATTTATTGAAAATATGTCCTACCTGTATTTTCTCTCTTTTATAATTTATGTGATAAATATTGACCACAGATGCACATACACACACAAAATCCTTTAATTCTCTTAAGGCTTCTCAAACTATCACTACTGGATCTAAATAGAGAAAAGTAATTAATTACCAAACACCCTTCAGGTGAAATTCCCAGGTCGTTCATGCCTGGAATGAAGAAGCAAAAGATTTCTGGGATGCAGAAGTGTATAGAAATGGAATGTTGAAGTGTTTGTTGTTGTAAAATAGAGACCTGCTAATGAATCCTTTGGGTAATGCCACCCACATGTCCACTCACTCTAGCCTCACGACACACTGTCTCCTAAAGGTAAGGCTTTGTCTCACAGAGTATTCTCTGATCAATGTGGAAAAGAGAAGAAAATATTATGGATGAAATATACTAACTACACTTTTTTCTTTGACTTATCAAAAAAAAAAAAAGTGACCCTATGGAAGCCCTATTTTTTTTCAAGAAGCCAGAAGTAATAATAAAATTAAACCGAAATGTTAGGATAAAAGCTCCCTTTGAGAGAAAACTCTGCTGTTTGCTTGGAGGAAGGTGACATTCAGATATCAGTATATTTTTCCCTTCTTTTGACAGATAGGAAATGGGAGTGCATGGTAAAAATCTTTATTAGAGCATCACAAAAGGCACACAACTTCATATAACGGATTCTAGATTTTAATTATTTTTTTAACTTATTTAGGATTAAAAAAATTAGACTGTTGATATTGCATGAATTTTTTATTCCCCCCAGGAGCAATATAACCAGCACAACTACAAATTACCCCTGATACATATTTGATTGTCATTATATCTTGACCAAACCAACTAAACCAGATGGTTTTGCTCATATGCAGGGAGTAGAAATTCCTTCCATCTGCCACAACACATTATTTCCAAAAGCGGATGGGGGGGATTTGGGCATTTTTTTTTTATGAGGGTAAGAGTAGGAGAAAAGGGGCCTGGTATCTGTACCATAATCACTCTGCTTTACTGGAACATATTTTTATTAGTCAAAGAAAATGAAAGGGAGCAGTAACTTGATTTCCCTCGGAATTGTGTTTCAAATGAATCAAAATTCCCATGATGCATAAAATGTATAACCTTTACTCCCTCAGAAAGATGTAGTAAATGATGTATATAATTTTACATCGAAATAAAATGGTTAGTAAATGCTCAAAATGTTTGTTAGATTCAAAAAACACTGAGAATATTGAAATAAAGAAAACTTACCAGGATTTCCACCAGCACCTTCGTTAGGTGAGCTGAGCTGTGACAAGCATTTACTAAGCCCCCAGCACCACAGATTTATTTTACCAGGCATCCTCCCCAGAGAACATGAATTAAGGAAGTAAAAGCAGAGATAAAGAGAAAAAAGAACAGGGCTGAGATGAAGGAGGAGGACGGAGAACTAGGAAAGGAACATTTTACTTTCTGTCCACACAATTTCAATTTCTAGTTGTTTCCTTTGGTTTTTAAATCTCACCAGAGATTGAGGAGGTGTTCTCTTTGTTTTTATAAACTTATAAACTTGACTTTTACAACCCATTTTTTTTAAAACATTCACTCTCATTGTAAAAACAATTTTAAAATCACACTTATATTTAGAGCCACTTTGGCAAAACCCCTCACTGGTCATCATTTCATCCTCACTGGAGTCCTCAGGTTTCAGGAAGAGCGACCCTGCCTCCCCCCCCCCCCCCGGCAGGTGAAATGGTACAGAGAGCTTTCTGGAAATCTGCTGGGAAGGCACCCAGTGAAGTGTAAGAAAGGCAAATGACCCAGTTATTCATCCCAAGCACATGTACCCTCTTGAAGACCCAGATCTCACTAAAATCCACTAAAAATACCACCGATATTTATTGGGCTTGAAAAGGCAAACATACCATCAAGTCTGCCACAAATAATATGACCAACTATGACCCGCTCATCCTTTCCCCACAGCTCAGTCTCTACTCCACTGTTTCCAGGGTAATAACTGACTATGGTTTCTCCCCTCTGGCACTGTACTGCAGAGACTATCTATTCAAATACAGTAGAACCTAGCAAGGTTGACCACTCAAGGGAGTGTAACCAACAGGTCAACACACAGAGGTGGTCAAGGTAAGGACTAGGCCTGCTGCCTAGTTATGTACATGTGGTGCATGTCTGGTCTATGAAGATTAGGTCACTAGAAGGAGGTGACCGATGCAGGGAGGTGTCAACATGGAGTTTCCACTGTACTGAACTAATGTTAATCAAGCATCAGGATGGGGCCAGGCACTGTTCTAGATGTGAAGGATAAACAGATAAACAAATTATCTCCTGCTTTGATAGTCTAATTTGGGGTGAGGAAATCTGAGGGGCAATACTCAAATTACAAAGTCTCAAAGCTGCAGATGTTAGCCTGGATGTGGAGAGAAGGGAATACTTTTACACTGCTTATAGGACTGCAAACTGATCTAGCCTGTATGGAAAGAAGTATGGAAAATCCTCAAAGAGCTAAAAGTAGATCTTCCATTTGATTCCACAATCCCATTACTAGGTAGATTAAAAAGTTCATTTTACCAAAAAGACATTTGCATTGAATGTTCATCGCAGCACAATTTACAATCACCAAGAAGTGGAATCAACCTAAATGCCCATCAGCTTATGAATAGATTAATAAATTGTGGCATATGAATACCATGGAATGCTATTCAACTATAAAAAAAAGATGGAGGCTTGTCATCCAATGGACCCAATACTAATATGAAAGCAATAGATAAGTAACTACACCCACACATGAGAGGAAAACAAAATTAAATTCAAGTCAGGGGGGAGGAAAGAAAAGGAAGAAGAGGAGGGGACTGGTAGTTCTCACCTAACACACAGGATGTAAGGCTACACAGCACACCTCCTGGGTGGAGGGCTCAACTACAACTTGACATTTACTTAACAATGGTAAACAATGTAACCTCGTCATTTGTACCCTCATATTAATCTGAAATAAAACAAAACAGCATGAGATAATTCCAGATAAGGTTGATGTCTACCATCCCTACCTAAAATAAAACAGTGTATACAATGTGAAGCAGAGAGTAAGGACAGAGGATTGGCTACTTTACAGAATGTCCCAGAAAGGCTTCTTTGGGATAATCGCTCTTTATTCTTGCCCTGAGTACCTGGTTGGCTAGAAAGCCAGTAAGTGAGACGGGCAGAGCAGGATTCCCTGAGGAGGTGTGTTTGGGAAAGAGCCGATCCTGTAAATACCTGAAGCCGTGAGGACAGCAAGAACAGAAACCCAGGACAAGTTTTTCAGGTGGGAGGAAGGCCAGTGCTTGTGCTAGGAGGAAGCATGGCTGGAGAGAAAAAGGGGATGTGGGCAGAAGCCACAATGCACAGAGACCAGTGACTTGGTACAGAAGCTGAATGTTATGAGTGCAACGGGAAGCTATGGGAAGGCTTACAGCAAGGGGATCATATAATGTCTTGTAAAGTTATAAAAATCTTTCTGGTCATTATAGGTACCAAAAGAGGCCCTGAACGGAAACAAGAAGATCTCACTAGACAGCTGTTAAAGGAAGGAGATGAAAGGGACTTGGATTAGGGAGGTAGCAAGGAGGTAGGAGGTAGAAATGGAAGTGGGAGAGGTTTGAGATGAGGCAGCATCACCTGAGCTCGGAGACTGGTTTGGGAGGAAGATTGGGAGTGGGAGAGAAATAGAAAGAAATCAGTGTTGACGCCTAGGTTTTGGTCTGAGACACTTGGCAGATGAAGGGGGCCTCAACTGAAAAAGGAAAAATCCCATACAAGTGAGTCACTGACGGAGCCTATTAGCCCGGGAGCTTACTTCTGTTATTGCATCTTCCCCACCAGTCACACTTGGTACCTGTTCCTGACAGTTTTCTGCTGCTGAGTTGTCAATCAAAGTTCACAATTTGTCTTAGTGCAGGGTTAATTTATACCTTGGGCCACTACTCTCTGAGGAAGGTACAAGATGCTTGGGAGTGGCTGTCTGCCTGCCTTCCTCCTTCCTTTCTCGTTCTTTCCCTCCCTTCCTCACCTTCTTTTCCTTTCCCTGCTTGGTTTCAGTTGTGGGCTGTAGCCCACTCTGTAAGACTGGAACAAGCCGTGCCTCTCCCATTACGAAGCAAACACTGGCAGCGCATCCAATGGGACGTCTAAATTGTGATCACAGTGTAGAATAACCCCATTCATCTTGGCTAGGAGAACGGAGCATCTCAATTTGGAAATGGAATGAATCTGGGGCAGATATATCTCCAAAGGAACAAATAACTCCACAAAAGATTAGAAAGAATTGTGTCCCCAATTTGCTGCCAAGCCTCTACCGTAAGCCGTAAATTTACAGCATTGCTCAGCAGTGGTTAGCTGAGGACTATCTCAAGATGTCTTGTGATAATCTCTCTCCATGAAGCCACTTTTGAAAAGACGAGGGCAATTTGCTCAGGGATAGGCAGAAAGATCCTTTTGTGGATATTGATTCTACTCTTTTTTTTTTTAACTTTATAAAATATACCAGAACTTTTTGACATTTTTTTCCATGAAAATGATTAATACAAATTACACTTCTTTCTATAATTTAAGATGTTACAGTAGCTTAGGGTGATTCTGACCGTGTGATCTTACTGTTTCGTACTAAAGACACAGGTCTGGATGCTGAAGGAGACTGAGCTAAAGAGAGATTCTATCCACAACATGCCCTAAAACCTGCTTCCCTACCAAATCCCAATAAATTTCTAACTTGTCCGTTTCCTTGTGAATTGACCCTTTTGTTCTAAAAAAGCAGAATAAAAAATAATATCTACTTATGAATAGAAAGGTCCAATAAGTTAATCTTCATAGTTAACATTTTGCTTTACATAAAAATTAAGGAAGGCAAAGTACATCTGACATTAGTCTCCCTTTATTACTCTCATAACCTTTCTATCGGCAGTTACTCCTTCTCAGCCTTCCCTGACCCTCCCAGCTACCGTGTTCTTTTGTCCACTAATTCAGCTGTACTTCTACTTTGCAAATGATCACATTGTCCCTTACGTGGTGAATATTTTTTTTGCATCCAGTTCCATGTCTTCAAAAGAGAATATGGTACCTTGGTAATCCCCCAACAACTAAGCATAGCACCTTGCACCAAGGAGGTGCTTGATGTATTAGGAAAAAAAAAACTAGTAGGTGAATAAATAAAACTGAATAAATTAAATGAACAAATGAATGAGGAAGAAAATGGAAGGGGAGCCAGAGAGCTGGTAAGCAATGGGGAACAGATGGCCTTATGATTTCAAGATAGTTCATTTTTAAGCACTACAGGAGGTAAGAAAAGCTTCATCTTTCTTTGCTGAATCCCTTTTAATAAAAGGATCTGTTCCATAAAATGTGGATTCAGTCAAGAGGCTGCACTTACAGACCTAGAAGGTCACAGGTTCCCCACGGCCATAGGAGATGGGTGAGTAAATAAATGCGAGTGAATTTGTTGAGGGTAGAGGAAGAAAAAAAAAGAGACCAGAAGTATATTTGGCAGTAGAGTAAATTAGAGAAATTCAGAGCTGAAAGACACCAGGTAGCAAACATAAACAAAGTCACTACTTTTCCTGTTGAATATACAGTAGAACTCCCAGAGTTGACCACTTCCCTACGTTGACCACTTCCTTAAGTTGACCCAATTTTCATGGCCACACAAGCACCACAAGTATGTATCAGTACATCAGGCCCAGATCCTTCTGTTGACACCTGCATATTGACCAGTTTGTGTCAATCCCTTGGGTGGGCAAATTAGGTTCTGCTGCATATTTTTTGTGGCCAGAAGAAAATGCAGCTTTCTACGAAACTGATGGGGAAATGAAAGTGACATGCATATTCCACTCTTTTTTTGTACACATGATCTCATTTATTTTTGTGGTATGAAGCTGATACATTACATCCCAGCTTCACAAATCAAAAGGGAAATCTCTGTAACCTGTTAGGGTCACACAGTTTTGGGATTCATCTGACTATCTGCAAAATCTCTTTACTATGCCATGCTTGTTCTTCCAGCTTCTCTGAGTTTAAGCCACTGAGTTGTTAGCCTATCAATTTAAGGAGGAGCAAGGTGAGGCATGGAGGAAATGGGAGAAAGCTGCTAAATATAAAGCAGAAAATCTAATTCTGGGGGATTAATGAAAAGTAGAAGTTGGTTTTGTTTGGGTTTTTTTATTTCTTTAAGTATTTGGAAGACTAGGGTACAGGTCTAGCAAATAGAACCTATAAGTAAAGCAAAAAGAAGTTAAATGTCTATATTAGAAATGAAAGTGAATGTTATAAATGTCATCATATTTGCATGCACTTGGAGCAGACCTTGCTTCACCCACTGCCTGGCATTGGGTCCCCTCGAGTCATCTCAGATTTCAGCCATAGCAGCCAACGGTGGCCACTATTAGCTCAGACGCAGTCTGACTATCCCCTGCTTTGAGCAGAGCCAGATCTTAGGCCCTCCCTACCTGCATTAAAAAGAAACCAAAAAGTGGGAGTGGGAGCCACAATACCCAGGGGGAACTGTCAAAAAGAATGGGGAGATGAGCTAATGAATAAATGCTCTGACCTCCTGTTTTAGGCATAAAGTCCTGGATCCTGGCATTAGCAGTAATGCCTCCATCTCCCCCACCTCCACCATGATCACGGCAGGAACCTTGGCAATGGATACTCACACTGGTGTCTCTGCCTGCACTGCTCGCTATCCCTGCTTCTCACTCCTGCTTTTGGGAACAATCCCTAAAAAAGACCTACCCCACGTTTTTGTCTCAGACTCTGCTCCTCAAGGGAACTCAAACTAAGTCAACACTGGATCACTTTCCACGCAGTCCATGTAACTCAAACATTATGGCAACCTCAAGAGGTAGGTAATATCAATGACCTAGGATGATGCTCAGGGAGGTTAAGTGACTTGTCTGAGATCACGAAGCTATTGAATTATGAAATTAAATCAAGAATCCAGTCTTTCAGGCCTCTTCCCATTAATCTACATAACTGCCTAAAGTGCATAAGTCCACAGACAATAGGATGGAGTAATCTGCTATCTGCACTCAGGGGAACCGAGAGACTGGGTCGTAAACTACCAAAATTTGATCACATTCTTAGGGTTGTGAGGCAGCAACTTAAACCTCTGAGGGCCATTATAAGTCTCTCCACTGTGAACCAGGGAGGACTTATTTTTTTTTTTTTTTTTTGGCCAGGGCTGGGTTTGAACCCACCACCTCTGGTATATGGGGTGCCCTACTCCTGTGAGCCACAGGCACCACCCACCATGGAGGAGTTTTGAAAACATGAGATACCATCATTCTTAAATATCACAGGTCTATTCAAGAGACATGCTAATGGCCAGGCATGGTAGCTCATGCCCATACTCCTAGCACTTTGGGAGGCCAAGGCCAGGATCACATGAGGCCAGGATGTTGAGACAGTCTGGACAATAGAAAAATTAGCAGGGTCTGCTGGCAGGTGCCTATAGTCCCAGCTACTTGGGAAGCTGAGGCAGCAGGATCACTTGAGCCCAGGAGTTTGAGGTTGAGGAGACCTATGATCATGCCACTACCCAGGAGAAAGGATATACCCTACCTAATAAACAAACAAACAAACAAACCCAAAAATATAAGAGAGAGAGAGAGAAGCTAAGGAGACTGTCTCAATACCTACAGACCTTTTACATATTCCTAAGTAATTACCACATTTCAGATGGGGAGCTTGATTTTATAAAGAGAGAGTCATTGGGTTTTTTCAGTATCCCAAGACAAAAAGCCCTGTGAAGATAGCATTTCCAGATAAATTCCCTTGTTTATACCAACTCCTTTCCACAACAGAAAGTAGCAAATCGAAGGTAAGAATGAGAAAAGAGGGATATTTGCAGCCTAACTCTTTGGGTGATAATTACAAGGCCTGTCAGCTTAGGAGCTCAATGGCATTAGCTGGTCACCCACTGGGGACAGAGGCAGTTGCCACACAGATTGGTCTCCTCACATGGGTAGACCCTCTTACCCTCTTAACATCTGGTTAATACAAGTGGGGGACCCAGGAGCAGAACCATCCCTCTATTCTTGTCCTGGTTCACTAAGATGATGATATTTCTCCTTCCTAAAAATAATATGCATGTAGGTTTGAAAACATGAGAAATTATAGTTCTCCATCTCACTAGAAATATCATCTCTTAATAGTCCTCACTAAAATAAACTTGCAAGACAAGCACCCAGAAAAAAAAAAAGCTGGATCATTAGCAAAAATAAATCAAGAGTATTTTAATTCAAATGCATTTGTCTCCCCTTAAATAAGACTTAGATGCTTCTGGCTCTTAGTGCAGCCAGTGTGGCCCAGCATAAGACATGCAAACCAGCTACCTTGGCAACCATGACTAATGTCCATATGCTGTCTTCATACCTTCCTGCAACGGTCTGGGCACAGCCTGGAGGTAAACCTCAGATGATCACTGCTTTATCCACGTGCCCCCAATTCCTGATCAAACCTGGAGCATCAACCAGAAGCAAATTGTTCTACTGATGAGGCTAAGATTACCTACCACTTCCAGACTCTATAATGGAAGATGAATTTAAATTAAATGTTCAGGATCTACTATGCAAAGATGAAAAAGACACAGTCACTATTTTTAAGGAGCTCACAGTCTGTGTGGGGAGCTGAACCACTAAAAACCAACCCTGTGGGAGGAATGGGTACAGAGATGTTCACCAGGCCCTGCTATTGGGACACTTAGTCAGTCTGGAAGACTGAGTCATCAATTATCTCTCCTCTTCGCATTTTTTCATGCAGGATTATATAGATCCTACAAGACATAGGCTAAGACTTTTATTTCTATATCCATCCCACCTCTAAATAGCACCGTTCTTGGCATGTACAATGGATTCTCAAAGTTGAAGAGTGAATGAATAAATGTTTTCTTACATGTGCATCAAATCTTGTTAGTGAGAGAGAAGGTGCATATTATACTTACCAGACATGGGTCACATCACCAGACACTCTACTGTTTTTTTTCCCTTATTAACTTATTTAATACTCACCTCTATTCCATAAGGTTGTCATGGTCAACTGCATTATTTCTTGACAATATTTTCCATTCTTTCCTATCAGCCTCCTCCTAACTGGTCCACCCTTTCTGAATGATTGTGTTTCCTGTCCCATCATGACTGGCATATGTGTGACTTTCTTCATAGCTATGAAAAAGTGAGCAGAAATGGTTTGGAGGACTGGGAAGGTTTGAGAGCCATCAGGTGGCTCTGCAAGCTCTCTTTTACCTTTGCCACTAGTCCTGGACGTGATGGACGGGGGCTCCTTCTTCAGCCAGAGTCCAGAAAGAAAGAGGCACTAAGGAGTGTTGTGGCAGAACCAGAGTGGTCACCAACGTGGGTGGGACATAAAGCTCTGTGCATTTAAGTCACTAAGCACAGACAGGTATTTGTTACTGCAGCATGTATGAGCAGAGCTAATACACAGGTCCATTAATACCTATGTCTTATATGGAGGAAGCTGAGATAGACAGAAGTTCTTTTTCCAGTGTCATATCACTGCAGATTAATGGTAATTGAACCTGGAAAGCCTCAGACCATCTTGCCCTCAACTCCTATCCTACATAGGTTCTATTAGCCAAGAAAAGCACCAGGATGGCTCAGAGATGCAATGACTGATCCTTACAGTGAAATATTCCCCACATGCTCTATGAGATAAAGGATATAACTATTAAATCAATATATACAGTAAGCATGCCTCTAATTTCTGAGTGGATAGAGTGTAAAGAAAGTTATAAAAGAAAAGAAAGCAAGAAAAGATGAGAGAAGAGAGAAAACAGAGAAAGTTACAGGAAAGAAAACAAATTAAGAGCAATTTCAGCATTTGTCAAATTGCTCAGAGACAACTCTTTTCCAGAAAGAAATACAACTTTTAACATTTTAATCTTGAAAAATGTTGTCCGAACGCAAAACACATGAAGGTGTTTAGAAGTAAGTATTTTGGAAATGATCTGGTTATTTCTGTACTTTAATCAAAGTCCTCTGTCTGTGATACGTAAAGGATGGGGCATGCACCCTTCCCCTAGGGAGACGTCATCCGCTCGCATGGACTAGTTCTGCCAGTTTAACGTCTGGGTTTTTCAGAGCTGTTAAGGAGTAATTCAGGCCAGGGATTCTCATGTTTTAACCTTCTTAAGAAGTATCAATGAACAATGTTAAGGACTCGAATTCCAAGACTCCAGGCTCAACATTTCTGATGCAGAAGATCCAGGATGGGTTCTTTGAAATGGCATTTTAACAAAATCCCAGATATTCCTGATGTAGGTTGTATGGGTCTCCTAGGGCTACAGTAACGAATTGTCACAAACTTGGTGACTTCGGACAACAGAAATTTAGCTCTCTCTCAGTTCTGGAGGCCAGAAGTCTGAAATCCAAGTGTGAGCGGGGTCATAACAACTCCAGGCGAGAAGTCTTCCTTGCCTCCTGCCAGCTTTTGCAGCTTGCCTGCGGTCTGTGGTGTCCCTTGTCTTAGAGCTGCATCACCCATCTCTCTCCCTCTATCTTTTCTGTGTGTTCTCCTCTGATAAGGACGCTCTCAATGGATTAGGGACCACCACAATCCAGTGTGACCTCACCTTAACTAATTACACTTTCAAGGACCCTATTGACAAATAGTCTCATCCTGAAGTTCCAAGTAGACCTTAATTTTTATGGAATAATATGTAACTCACTATTCTCAGCCACCTCTTCCATTTCACTGAAGTGGATTCTGAGTCCCTGCACCTGGTGGAAGGAACTTCCCAGGAGCAAGCAAGTGGAGCCCGGCTCTGATTCTTAGTCTCATGTTTGCACTGTAAGCTGTATTTCCACTGGAAGCTTTCATAGACCTTGCATTTTTGAAGCCAGAAGTGAAAAATATCACTCTTAGATACTGTTGGTCTGCATCTGACAAAAAATTAAGTGCTCTATCAGATTCCACTCCATTAGCAGATAGTCAGTTTCCCAAATGTAATATTTTTGAAATTTGAGCGACTTGGCCAATCCTGTTCTCCCATAGTTAGTTCTACTTTTCTCTCAGGCTAACCTGTAGTTCACAGGGAAACTCTTGAACTTCTCTCACCAACATCTGCCATTCTGTCCCCACTGACACACTTAGCCAGTACTGACAGTCTATAGCATGCATTGCAAGACACGGATAACCCATCTAGTTGGAGGTATGGATAGTTAATTCTTCAATTAACTCATTCTTCAGTTATCCATGTCTCCAACTAGACTGAAGGCACTTTGAACTCTGGGTGTAAATCTTTGCATCTGTACACTGAGTAGAGAATGCTTGTTGAGTGAATGAATGAAATTCCTTCTGGCCAATCACAGACAACACAAAACTTTCCTTCCATTCCCAGAAGAAGGACTTGGTCACCATGTCTAAGACTAAACTCTGCTGACTTTTCACTTCCCAATCTTTGTCTCCATTCTTAGTTGTCTTATTTTAGCAATGGGCTCTCCTTTTTCCTCTACCTTTAGACTTCTGTCAGCTCTATCCTTTAGGTCCCTTCCATTTTCAAACCCCTCACACACGATGCCTGGTCTTCTCTTTTGTCTTCCTTCACCTTGACACTGAGAGTGGTCCCTTCAGTGCTCACCTTCTCAGCCTCCACCGACCCTCATTTACTGCCACTGAGCCCTCTGCCTTCTGATCCCTCCCCTCTAGCCTTTTGGAGGTGAGTTCTTTTCTCTGCTGCTATACTTGGTTACTATTAATCTGCACATTGTCAAGTTTACAGGCATTTTTCAGTTCTCGTTCTCAACCTTAAACTTCACCAACCATTCCCATCCTCAATGACACAACTCTCTTCGTGGCTTTCCCATACATGTGAATTTTGAAGCACAACCTCCTCTGCCTCCTACTCCTCTGTTACTTAATTCTGCTGTTCCCCAAAGTCCCAACTTCTGCTCACTTTATCTCTCTACACATTTCAGGCTGGGCGTGTGGCTCACGCCTATAATCCTAGCACTCTTGGAAGCCAAGGGTTTTTTGAGCTCAGGAGTTCAAGACCAGCCTGAGGAAGAGTGAGACCCCATCTCCAAAAATTAGCCAGGTGTTGTGAGTACCTGTAGTTCTAGCTACTTGGGAGGCTGAGACAGGAGGATCGATTGAGCCAAAGAGTTTGAGGGTGCTATGAGTTATGATGCCACAGCACTCTACCAAGGGTGACAAAATGAGACTCTGTCTCAAAAAAAAAAAAAAAACAAGTCTGCACATTTATTGCTCCCTAAACCACCCAACATAAGACTTCAACTATTTGATTTTTCTTTTACCAATCTGTATTTCTCTCTTCAGTTCTATTTTCCTATTTTAAATTTGTTCCAGGTCATCTCTCAGACATCTTACTTCCCCAAACCTCTCTCTGCTCTGATATTTCTTTTAAGGTCATCCTTTCAAAATATTAATTTTTTTGCACTGTAAAAAATTGACTGTAATTGTACATACTTAATGAGATGTCTGGTGATATTTTACTGTATATAATGAATGATGATCATAATGTAATTAGCATGACAATCATCTCAAACATTTACCATTTCTTTGTGTTGGAGACATTCAACTCTCCCCTCCCACTAACTTGAAACTGTGTAATATGTTTTTGATAACTTCAATTGTCCTACAGGGCTGCAAAACACTAGGCCTCATTCCTCCTATTTGGCTGACATCTAGCTGTCATTGATATCTTTTAACCAATCTCTGTTGTTTCCTTCTTTTTTGTTACCCTTCCCAACCTCTAATATTGCTTGTTCTACTTTTTATATCTATGATACCACCTTTGTTTTTCTTTTCTATGTTACTGGGATTACTCTTCCATTCTGACATATGTGGCAGATTTTTAGGTCCCAACCTGACTTGAATAATTAATTTCAAATGCACATTTCAGTGACCTTGTTATTACTTGCTTCCAAATCTTTGTGGCTGACATGTGGGCTCTAGAGATTCTCTAGCTCTGAGCCATTCCCTATGGTTCCCACAGCTGGGAGTAGAGGCTCAGCATGAAGCCAGGAAGAGTTAAGAGTCAGAGCTCTCAATAGGCTGCTCAAGGTCACAAGTAAGACTAAGATGACTCAAGAACAGGACTCTGGAAGGTTGGTGAGAAGCTGGTTTGTGGGACAGGAAGAAAGGGTTTTCTGAGGAGAAGAATTGGGAAGTACTTGGGAGAGGTTTGAAGGGCATATGGTGATTCCATACCTGAAAGAGCTGCGTGACCCACATTAGTGACAGGGTGATACTTGTTGGATAAACCCATTCATTGGCTTTAGAGCCTCTAGTCTGAACTACAATTCCATGTTGATTCCCAACGAGCTGTCTACCAGGATGACCTATTATCTCCCATCCAACACTGGTACAAAACCTCACAGTTTACTCTCAGGGAAGTAGTAATATTTTTCTAATGTTTGAAAAAATGCTCTCTCTCTACAACTCTTTTGCAAGCGCTGAAATAGGAACCTTGTCCATTTCAGAGGGTAACTACACAGTTTCAAATATGGCATAAGGGTGCTAAAGTAAAGGGCTATAGGAGACCAGATGAGGTGACCGAGTATGAAGTCACTGCAGTGCTTTGTACTGGGACTTAATATTTAATCCTGAAAATACTCAGGGTAAGCACTGTTAACCCATTTTATGGATGATGGAAGTAAGAAACAGGAATGCTAAGTTATGTTGGCCTGGGGGAAACAGTGATTAAGTGGATCCAAAGATAGATTGATGAGAGAGTAAAGCCTTCACTCTCAGACCAAACTACCATCTGGATGGATGATGCATGTGTGAGTGATGGGCAGGGTTTCAGGGGAGGCCCAGCTGACCTGCGCTACATCTAAGGGAGGAGTGGTTTGGGGAAAGCTACCTGGTAGAAGAACTACAGAGATGTCTCTTTGAGTTGGTGCTTAGCCCGAGTGAGAACAGGGGATGGGTATGTGAGGCAGTGGGGAATCCCATGGAATGCCCTAGGTAAAGAAAGGTGAATCCCTGATGGCCCTGGATTGTGCTGCTGGAGGTGGGGATATCTGTGTATCAGGGTATTTGATTATGCAGTGAATTTACATTTCCTAAGACCTGCCTGTAACATCTGTGGGAACTCAGTGTCCCCCAATTAGATTTAGCATGGGTCGTCCAAGTGTCAACAACCTCTCTTTTTCCTATTGATTTTGAGGTGATGCTGGTCACAAACTCCCTGAAGCCAGAGACTGTGCCTGTCTTTTTCACATTCCAGTCCACAGCCCAGACATGGCCATGACTCAACATGCATTTATACAAATGTCTATAAATGCAGCTTATGAGCACTGAAATTCAAATCGTGAATCAGCCAACATCTTCTAACACAGAAACAGGGAGAAAATGTGCTTATGTGATCATTACATCTAATTATCCTGGAGAGGCTACACATGCACACACTGAATCATAATCCCAGCCACACTCACGCAATGCTGCAACTTCATCTAGTTCCCATAGTCCAGTGGAAGGACAAGGTCTGATGCACAGCGTGGCACCTGGTGGGTACCCGACAGATCAGCACTACTTGTTATTGCAATTTACAAAATCATGTTTAAGTGATTAAAAAAGCCTAGTAATAGGAGCGAATGATGGTTTTGGGAAAAGATTCAAAGGAAGAAATGAGGAGAAAGAAATGTCCCATAGGCACTGAATTTTAAGACAACAAGTATAAAAATTCTTACTGTAATAATAAATATCCACAAATGGTTGTACAATAACATTTATTTATTTGTTATTAAATAATCATTAATTCAATGACTCATCCAATACTTATTCCTTATTAATACACTGGACTTTGAAGAGTCTAAGGATAAAAAAGGAAATATATTATGATCTGTAGATTGAAGTTACTTACAGTGAATGGAGTAGAGTGATAAAAACATTTCAATACAATGATTCAAGTGGTTTGACACTAGCATGTACCTTTTACACTATATCATAGGAACAAGTGAGAGAGAGAATTTGTGTATGTATACATGTGTTTGACTTTTGATCTGGGTTTGGATTTAGGAAGGCAGAGTGGTAATACTTCTCAGCTATGCTTTTTAACAGATAGGCAGAAACTAATATTCCACATAGACCAGAGGTGGGAGAACAACCACGTGTAGAGATTAAGAGAGTTTGGCAAGTGCAGGGAATGTTGGGCAGTTCCACAGGGAAAACGAGCGTCTTTATGAGAGTGAGGAAAGGGGTCTAAGGACTCAGCCAGAACATTTATGTTACACTACAAACTTTGAATTTTATCTTTTAGACCAAAAAGAACTCATAAAATGTCTTAACCAAGCCATAATGTGTGTTCCCTGCATTATTTAAAGATTATTCAATTTTGGCTCGGTGCCTGTAGCACAGGGGTTATGATGCTGGTCAAATGCACTGAGGCTGGCATGTTCAAATCCAGCCTGGGCCAGCTAAACAACAGTGATAATTACAACAAAAAATAGCCAGGCATGGTGGCGGGCACCTGTAGTCCCAGCTCCTTGAGAGGCTGAGGAAGCAGAATCCCTAAGCGTAAGAGTTTGAGGTTACTGAGAGCTGTGACACCATGGCACTATACCCAAGGTGACATAGTAAGACTCTGTCTCAAAAAATAAAAAGAAATATTAAATAAAATAAACAGTAAAGATTATTCAGTTTTGCTAAATAAACAAAAACAAACGGGATGAATAAAATTCATAGGCTATGTTAAGTATAGAGAGCAAACAGATAAATCCCAGGATCTGTTAGATATAGAAAAAATGAAAAGGGCATTGCCCACAGGAAGGGATGGAAGTAGTATATAGCTTAAGCATTTATAATGCTCACATCACATCTGATTGACAGCTGCCATACATACCTAAATCAATCAACCCATTGGCAACACCCATTTTTGTCCCATTCTGGCCCTACATTTGGTCAGCTTGAGACATACAGAGGAAACATCTGCTTACCAGGCCAATGGGAAAGCCATAGCTATGGCCAGATCTGCCTGCCCTTGTGTCTATCAGTAGTGCAAGGGTGTGATGGGCCCAGAAGCCTCCCAGCTGCTGTATCCTTTTCTTAACCTCAACTCTAGCTCTTATAACTACCTCATCAGAAAGGCTAATATCACAGAAAGAGAACCTAGATATGTAAACATTGTGTAACCAAGAATTCAGATAGGGCAATATCTCCATTCCACACTTGCATATTATTCTAAGTACGTTCATTGGCCCAATCTCTTTGCTTTTTGTGTAAAGTGTGCTTTAAGTTGATAAAAGGAACAACTATATAATCATACATCTCAATTGGGTCTCTGAGCCTTTGTCTTCCATGACCTCTGGGGCAGCCCATCTGTGTGAACTTGCAATGTCAAGGTGATTTTCCACATGCCATTGCAAATGACATGGTCAGTTTATTGTCTTAGAAAAATGACTCTGGACCTTAACCTGCAAAGCGTACAAGGCTGAGGAGGGAGTCTGGAGGCAGAGAGACCAATTTTTTGACTGCCTTTCCTAGCCAAAGATGGCAACATATATTCCACAAAGGTTCAAATAAGATTTAGAAGTTCCAAGCACACGGAAGAGAAAATGTTTAAAAGAACCAACTTCTTTATTGCTAAACCAATATAAACCAACTTCTAAACTTCTAAAAAGTCAGTGCAAAAACTGCATAGAGAAAAAAAATCCTACTGTGAACTAAAAAAAAGGCTGAGATTTCTCCACATCCACCTAGGATTATCCACCTTTCTGGTGCAATGATGGCATCAGGAGAGTTTGCAGAGATAATAGCTCACCACGATTGCAGCACAGTTCTATAACCTCTCCTGTGAGCCCTTGGGTGTGTCCCTAAAAAACTGAAACCGGCAAACTAAAAAAAAGCCAGCTGAAGGAAATAGCCCAATAGTAATTCAAATGCCTCCTGATAAGGAGTGAGCCCTCAGGGTATGAGAAAAGACATTGGCTTCTGAGTTAGCTGAACCTGGCGTCAACTCTCCATTCTAGCTGTGCAACCTTGGATAATCATCTAAATATCTCTTACCCAACCCAAATATCTCAACCCAAGTTGCCAACTGGGAAGAATAGAATCACTTTCATCAAGGGGTTATGGAGAAGGTAAGTGAGGTAACATTGGGTATGTGTCTGGCACGGGCTCTTTTCCATATTTGCACTTTCTACATTCAATTCCAAGTAGACTGATAAGTGAATAACCAGCAACGTGTATCACAGCTATTCTAGCAGCCCACAATGACTGCTTCTCTAAACCTGACTGTGTTGGCTCTATTTATTCTGTCTCTAGCTTATATGTGGTACCAATGTTAAGGACATATTCCTTTAAGCAAGTTAATGATGCCGGCATATTGCTAAGGAAACTTCCCTTGAAATAAGCAAGGTTAGTACTGGGTCATTTGAATTTTAAACAGATAAGTTTTGGAGAAATTCCAGCTAATTCTCCTCTCATGGGAATATCGTTCAACCATGAGTTTTGGGTATCTTAAGCAACTTATAAATTTCTGTAATAAAAAACTCAACGTTAAAACCACTATGTGAAATCAGTGTCATTTAATGGTCCTTTCACAGGGGGAATTTCCCAGTGATATCTTTCATTCTGAAGTCTGTCATATTCTCATAAATCATCCTTCTGTTTCTAAGTTTTTTTATAATTCTTGTTTCTTTAGTTATGATTTTTAGACCTAACTAAATACATCATTTTATTATTCAGTTTTTGAAAAGGAGAACACAAATTTAGGACGCTAAATCATATATCATATGGTGTGCAGCTGAAAAGAGTCATTTGCCCCAGTAAGAAAACTGAGCAGGCCGATTTCTCTGCTCCTATACAGGAATATTTTAACAGATGATCTCCTGGTGTTCCAAAGAAAGATGTAAAATTTAGGAAGAAAGCATGTTTAAATAGCAGAGGCAGTCACCTACAGCAATGATATAACAGGAAAATTAATATACCAGAACCATACTGCCTGAGTAAGTGTAGGTACCAGCTAAATATGTGAGGAATGAACCTGTAAAATGAACTTCAGAGAAACTCGAGAACTTTAGAAAGTGCTTTGAAGATGATCAAGTCCTGTGTCTTTGATGAGGGACTGAAGCTGGGAATAGGTTGGAATTCTTATAACTAGCAATAGAGTAGAAACCCCAAACTCTGGAAAATTAGTTTGGTGAACTCTCTAGCAAGGCCCGAGGGACTCCTCAGGCTGCCTGAGGCTGAGACCGTAACAACTGATGCTCAATATTCTCCATAAGGTCTTTTTTCTTCATTGATGTACCATTGAAACATGGTAAGCTGCATGGATTTGATAAATTTTAACCTATGAATAGACCCATAAAATCAACACCACAATCAAGGTAAGCAACCTATCCATCAGCCCCAAAGATTCCTCATGACTCTTTGTAATCCCTTCCTCTCCTCAGGCAATCTGTGATCTGTCCTTTGTCACTGTAGATTGGTTTGTGCTCTTTTAGATTTCCATAAATTGAACCATGTAGGATGTACCCTTTCTTGCCTGACATCCTTTATGGTGAGATTCAACCATGCTCCTTTATGGGTTCCAATGAAAGTTGATTTATTAAAAGAGGTGGTGGGGAGTATCCACCCCTGGTGTAGTACTAGTGGCCATTGTTTAACCTCTATGCTCTACCACAGGCAGCAGAAGTTACTGAAGATGAAATGTGACCAAAATCTGGAAGACGGCTAAGGGGAAAGGGCTGTGTGTCTGCTTGCATGGGGAGGAGAGGGACTGTGAGTGGTGAAGTGAGGGCTAAAAGGACAGACAGCAGACAGACTGCCTACTGTGAAGAAACTGGACATCATTCTGTAAGCAATGTGGAATGAAAAAGACAGTGAGGTGGAGGAGATGAGGATCCAAACAGACTGCAGGGAAACTACTGAACGTACTTAGAAAAAAGGCAAATAAATACTGAATTCAAAACACTCCATAGCAGAGAAATGAACAAAGGCAGGAATAGATGAGACTCTGAAATGACCCGTTGAAAGACACGGATGGGAGCAGGGGCACGGCAGGACAAAGTTGAGGGTCTCTTAAGGTTTTCCAGCTTGGATAACTTGGTCTTGCCACTCACTGTAGATAAAGCAAAGGAAGAGAGACGTGGACTTGGAAGAAAACACCAATGAGCTGTACTTTAAACATTCTGAGTTTGAGATGTTGGTGGGATATATAGTCAGCCCTTGGTAATTACATGTTTCACATCCATGGATTTAACCAGCCTAGTATGGAAAATATTGCAAAAAATAAATTGCAACTGTCCTGAATACATATAAACTTTTTTCATTTGTTATTCGCTAAATAACACAGTATCACAAATATTTACATAAAATGTACATTGCATTATGTATTACATATAATCTAGAGAGAGATGATTTAAGAATTTAGGATGCTGAGGGACAAGTGTACATGTGGGAAGGACTAGCAGATATTCAGAAATGTGAAACCAGAATTCCAGAGCCAGATTGAACAGATTGGGGCAAAATATATTCACACATATACCCATGGGGCTTTGAGTCAAATCAATTGGTTTTCATTAATCAATGCCAGCTAAAAACTGCCACAACTTCCCAGTGATGAGCTGAGACTATGATATCATGGAAATCATGTTTGTGTGTGGTGATTTTTCAAATTCAAACCAAAATTCAGTGCCAGAAATTCGAAGGCACTGTTGCCTCTGAGCTCCCTCTCTCATGGGAGGCATGGGGAAGTGAGCCAACATTAAGCCTTCCTTTCTTTTTCTTCTTGAACGGTATCCTTAGGTTTCCACCTCCAGGGAGACCTCCTGTGTACTTGGGGCCTGGAGAAAAGGTTTTTGGTAGGAATGGGAGCTGCAGTGGTTTGTGAATCTTCCAGAGGGTTAGTTTCCTCTCTGGAAACAGCACTCTAGCTGGGGCAATACAGGACCTTAAAATACTCGACAGTGTCATGTGTGCAAGACCACCTCTGGGCAGTCACAAGGAGGTGTCTGCCGGAGCTTACTGCCTGGCTTGGGAAATGGATAGTTTCTTTTAATACAAGGCTGGAAAGCCTCTTACGTTTAAAAATACCTTGTGGCATTTAAAGAATAAGACTTAATAGAAATAGACTGCAGAGGGGTGATAAATTTAGCAAAGTCTCTATTCCAAAGCCAGAAGTTCATGGTTTTTTTTTTTTTTTTTTGCACTTGTGTGTGTGTTTGTATTTTTCCTTGTTCTCTGGTGCCCTCTTGTGTTCTGTTCTCAAATAACACTTGATTTACAAGACTCAAAATAAGCTCATTAACAGAGACTCTGAGATAGTAAAATGACCATATTACCACATCCCACTGGCTTCAGTATGTGTCCATAAATACACTTATGTATTAACAGGAAGTATTTTAAAACAACCTAAGACAGGTGGTACCGGAGACTGGAGTGACTGAGGTCGGGAAGGGTGGGAAGATGCTGGTTAAAGGATACAGTTAGATAGGAAGGGTAAGTTTAAGCCATTGCTTGTGTAACATGGTGACTGTAGTTAATGGTGATGCTCTGTATTCTTTAAAAATGCTAAAAGAGAGGGTATTAAATGTTCTAACCATAAAGTAATAACTATGTGAGGCATACGTTAATTAGCTAGATTTGCCCATGTCCATGTGTATATGCACACACTTCAAAATATCATGCTGCACGCTATAAACACACACAATTCTTCAGTTTTAAAAAATAAATGCATTTTTAAAGACAAATTAATTATTTTTTTTTAAAGTTAAAGATAACCCCTAATAATTAGCACATTGCCTGCTGGAAAGCAGATGCCAAAAACAAAATAGTTCACTTTGATACACTACTGGGACCTGATCAAATTAAAAAGCTTCTGGGCAGCCAAGAACATAGTAAGCTTAGCAAGCAGACAGCCCTCAGAATGGGAGAAAATATTTGTAGGTTGTGCCTCCGACAAAGGTTTAATAACCAAACATTCTTTTCACTCTTTTTAATGAGTAATTTCAAACATAGGTCGAATAGAACAAACTCCAAACCATCTCTGACAACTGTTAGCCCATGTCCAAAGCTGACCTATCAATGCCCCACTTACTTTCTCCCCTTGTATTATTTTGAGGCAAATTTCAGACATCATACATTCTATTTGTCTCTATTTTATTATGTGTCTCTAAGACATAAGGACTTCTTTTTTAACAGAAGCACAATAACATTAGTGTACTAAAAAAATTAATAGTAATTTCTTTCTTTTTTTTTTTTTAACAGAAAAAATTTATAGCAAGTGACTCTTCATGGTATAGTACTACTTTCCAATAAACAAAATAGCCATAATGTATGTGAATTTCACATATAAAACTATCCTTTTTTTTTTTTTTTTTTTAACATATAGTACAATTTCCAGTGTGATGATAAAGATTGCATTCACAATAAACACCATCATCCCTGAGTCCACAGACGATAAGCCTGGTCCAGACGTCCCCCAGGGGAGCTGTCCCTATAAAGGCGCTTCCCTTTGTTCTGGACTGACAGTTCACAGCAAGTGACATGTACAGAGCCTCAGAGAGAGTCCTAGGGGTCTAAGGCCACAGCAGAGCACAGAATT
>CAUYON010210001.1:0-11121 GCA_963573935.1 Arctocebus calabarensis | reverse complement strand
TTGGGACTAAATGTGGAACCCCATTTCCTATGCCTACGTCAGTTTCATGTGAATTTCCTGGGCCTCAATTCCATGAATGGACTGTGTCCATTCATTGATGCATTCATTCACTTTGCCCTGGAGGGGACTGTGTTCGTTCATCGATACATTCATTCACCTTCCAAATAAATTAATTAAAAAAAAAAGTTGTGTCGATAATTTAATGATTTCAAAGACAACGTCATCAAGGATATAATGACAAAAGATATAGCACCACTCAAGGAAATGAAAAAGTTATTCGAGAAGATTTGAAATACAGTACAATGCCTCAGTAAGAATTTAGCAGGAAGAAAGGATCTCACAAATTGAAGACAAGGCTTTTGAATGATTCTAAGCATACACAGAGACAGAAAAATGGAAAACAAGAAGAGAACATTCCTTAAGAGAGTCGTGGAATCATTCCAAAACATCAAACATCCAAATTACAGGAATTCCTGAAGGAGAAGAGGGTGGTCCTAAAGGCAATATCTGCTCTAAGATATTAAGGAGGAGAATTTCCCAAGCATTGCAAGAGATACAGAAATTCAGATAGTAGGATTGTTACAAAACCTCAGCAAGACTCAATTCAAATAAAGCATCTCCTAGACACATTGTGATTTACTTGCCAAAGTTAATATGAAGGAGAAAATCCTTCATAAGCTGTCTGTAAGCAGCAGACATAATAAAAGCATTACCTACAAAGGGGGAAATATTAGGATAACTGCAGATCTTTCAACCGAAAGTTTTCCAGCCAAAAAAAAATGGTCATCAACCTTCAACCTCCTTAAACAAAACAATTTTTAGCCCAGGATCCTATCTCCAGCAAAACTCAGTTTCCTTTGTGATGGGGAAATCAAATACTTTACTGACATAATCTGCCATAACTAAACTAGCTCCCTAGGAAATACTCAGACCCATTTTCAATAGTGACCAGCATAATGGTCTACCACCAGAATTTATCAAACAAAACCTAACATTCACAATGGTGAAAGGATTAAAAATATGCACTGGACCTTTGAAAAGCATGACAGCCAAAACACTACCATACCTATCAATTCTCTCAATTAATGTGAATAGCTTAAATTCTCCTCTAAAAAGGCACAAGTTGGCTAACTGGATACATAAACTCAGTCCTGGTATTGGTTGCCTACAATAGACTCATCTGACCTCAAAGGATAAGAAAAGACCCGGGTTGAAGGGATGAATATCTATAATACAGGCAAATTTAAAACAGAAAAAAGCAGGAGCTACAATTTTATTTGCAGATACAATAGGACTTAAAGCAACAGAAATAAGGAAAGACAAGGATGGACACTACATATTTGTCAAGGCACTCAACAGAAGTGATTTCCATAATTAACATTCATGCACCCTACCTGAATGCTCCTCACTTTATAAAGAAAACCCTAAAGGATATGAACAATTTTATTTCTTCCTGCACTAGAATAGTTGGGGATTTTAACAACTCTTTGTCAGTTCTGGATAGATCCTCCACAAAGAAACTAAACAAAGAAATAATGGATTTAAACTTGACCCTAGAAAAAAATGGACTTAACAGACATCTACAGAACATTTCATCCTAATAAAACTGAACACATTTTTCTCATCAGATCATAAATCATCCTTAAAAATTGATCATATCTTAGGATACAAGTTTAGCTCAAAAAATTTAAAAGAATAAAAAATTATTCCTCATACCTTCTTAGGCCATCACAGAATAAAAGTTAAACTCAACAGCAACACAAATCCTTATACTCAAAGTCATGAAAACTAAATAACCTTTACTTGAATGATAGCTGGGTCAGAGATTAAGAAGAAAATCATCAAATTT
Organism: Arctocebus calabarensis; assembly: GCA_963573935.1. Classification (NCBI taxonomy): domain Eukaryota; kingdom Metazoa; phylum Chordata; class Mammalia; order Primates; family Lorisidae; genus Arctocebus; species Arctocebus calabarensis. Next base: position 9,272 of record CAUYON010210001.1, on the reverse strand, counting down.
TTGGAACAAAATGATAACAAAGACACAAATTATCAAAATCTGTGGGATAAAGCAAAGGCAGTCCTCAGAGGGAAATTTATAGCATTGGAAGCCTTCATCAAGAAAACAGGAAGAGAGCAAATCAACAACTTTCTTAAGCAACTTAAAAAGGAAGAACAAATCAATCTCAAACCCAGCAGGAAAGAAATTATCAAAATTAGAACAGAATTAAATGAAACTGAAAACAAAAGAATCATTCAGAAGATCAATAAAACAAAAAGTTGGTTCTTTGAAAAGATAAATAAAATTGATAAATCTTTGGCTCGCCTAACAAGAAAAGTAAAGTAAAACTTCTAATAATGTCAGCCAGAAATAATAAAGGAGAAATAACAACAGATACAACAGAAATTCATAAAATCCTCAATAATTACTACAAAAACCCTCCATCCTCAGAAATGCAATAATCTAGAGGAAATGGACCAGTGCCCGGAAGCATGCCACCTTCCTAGAATCAACCAGAAAGAAATAGAAATTTTGAATAGACAAATATCAATCACTAAAATAGCTATCAACTATATAAAATCTAATCAAACTATATAAAATCAGCTAATCAACTATATAAAATCTCCCAAAAAAGAAAAATCTGGGACCCGATGGCTTACCAACAGAATTCTACCAAACCTTCAAACAGGAACTAGGACCTACATTACATAACATTTACAAAACATAGGGGAAAAAAAAAAGGAATCCTCCCCAACACATTCTATGAAACAAATATCACCCTGATCCCCAAAACAGGAAAAGACCCAACAAAGAAAGAAAACTATAGACCAATATCATTAATGAATATCAATGTAAAAATATTTGGTAAGATCTTAGCAAACAGAATTCAATAACACATAAAAAAAATTATACATACATAAATCTATAAATATAATAAACCACATAAATAAAACAAAAAACAAAAACCATATGATTCTATGAATAGATGCAGAAAAAGCTTTTGATAATATCCACATCCTCTCATGATTAGAACATGTAAGAAAACAGGCATAGACACAACATTTCTTGAACTGATGGAGGCCATCTACAGCAAACCCATAGCCAATATCATATGGAATGGAGTAAAATTGAAAACATTTCCACTAAGATCTGAAACTAGACAAGGATGCCCACTGTCACCCCTATTATTCAACATAGTAATGCAGTCAGGCAAGAGAAGGGGATCAAGCATATTTGAATGGGGTCAGAATAGATCAAAATCTCACTCTTCAGGAATGACAAGATCTTTTACCTAAAAACCCCCTGGGACTCAACTACAAAACTCTTAAACACGATCAAGGAATACAGCAGTGTCTCAGGATAAAAAAATCAATACTTACAAATCAATAGCTTATGTATCTATCAACAATAGTCAAGCTGAAAATACAGTCAAGGAATCTATTCCTTTCACAGTAGTGCCAAAGAAGATGAAATACTTGGGAATTTACCTAACAAAAAATGTGAAAGTTCTCTATAAAGAGAATTATGAAACACGGAGAAAAGAAATAGCTGAAGATGTTAACAAATGGAGAAACATACCATACTCATGCTGGGAAGAATCAACATTGTTAGAATGTCTACACTACCCAAAGCAATCTATAGATTTAACGCAATCCCTATCAAAACACCAATGTCATACTTTAAAGAACTTGAAAAAAAGGGCAGCCCCTATGGCTCAGGGAGTTGGGCACCGGCCCCATATACTGGAGGTATAAATATACTGGAGGTGGTGGGTTCAAATCCAGCTCTAAGCAAAAACTGCACCAAAAAAAAAAAAAAAAAAAAAACTGAAAAAATCGTCCTTCATTTTATATGGAATCAGAAAAAGCTTCAAATAGATAACACATTACTTAGAAATAAAAACAGATCAGGAGGCATCATGTTAGCAGACTTCAGGTTACACTACAAATCTATAATGATCAAAACAGTATGGTACTGGCACAAAAATAGAGATGTAGTCATATGGAAGAGAATAGAGAAGCTAGAGATGAATCATTATTTGATCTTTGATAAGCCTAACAAAAACACACATTGTGGGAAAGAGTCCCTATTTAACAAATGGTGCTGGGAGAACCGGCTAGTGACCTGTAGAAGACTGAAACTAGACCTCACCTTTCACCACTAACAAAAACTGACTCTCACTGAATAAAAAATTTGAACTTAAGACATGAAACTATATAAAAATACTAGAAAAGAGTACAGGGAAAACACTTGAAGATATTGGCCTGGGAAAATATTTTATGAGGAAGACTTCCCCCACCCCCGGCAATTGAAGCAACACTAAAAATCTATTACTGGGATCTGCTCAAACTAAAAAGCTTCCGCACAGCTAAGGGGACTTCATGTAAAGCAAACAGACAGCCTTCAGAACGGGAGATTTTGTTACAATTCCAACAAAAGTCTGATAACTAGAATCTACAGAGAATTCAAATTCATCAATAAGAAAAGAACAAAAAACTCACTTCTCCATGGGCAAGTGACTTGAACAGAAACATCTCTGAAGATGACAGACGAATGGCCAACAAACACATGAATAAAATGCTCATCATCTTTAATCATCAAAGAAATGCAAATCAAGACCACTTTGAGATATCTCCTAACTCCAGTAAGATTAACCAACATCACAAAATCCCAAAACTTAAGATGTTGGTGTGGATGTGTAGAGAAGGGAATCCTTCTACACTGCTGGTGGAATTGTAAACTAATACAGTCTTTTGGGGAAGAATTATAGAGAATTCTTAAGGAACTAAAAGTTGGCCTACCATTTGATCTTACAATTACATTACTAGGTATCTACCCAGATTTAAAAAAAAAATCATTTCACAACAAAGACATTTGCATCAGAATGTGTATTACAGTCTAATTCATAATTGCCAAGTCATGGAAGAAGCCCAAATACCCATCAACCCATGAATGGATGAACAAATTGTGGTATATGTACACTATGGAATACTACACAGCCATAAAAAAGTTGGAGACTTTACCTATTTTATGTTTACCTGGATGGACCTGGAACATATTCTTAGTAAAGTATCTCAAGAATGGGAGGGGAAAGTATCCAATGTACTTAGTACTATTATGAAACCAATACATAATCACTTACATATTCATACACATTCACATGAATGATAAAGCACACATATAGTCCAGAAAGAAGGGGAGAGGAGAGAGAATGGAGGGGAGAAGAGAGGGCGAGTTGAGGGAGGGTATTTGGTGGGATCTCACCTAATGTGCACAAGGCAAGGGTACATTTCAAAACAACTAAGAGTATATTGTAAATGTCTTACCACAAAAAAAGTGAGGTAATGGTTATGTTAATCAGTTTGACTTAAGCATTCCACATTGTATATCATATCATTACACTGTACCCCATTAATGTATCTGCACACATTTATGATTTAATAAAAATTAAGTTAAAAAAAATTAGAAAAAAAAAAAAAGACCCTTGTTTCTCCAAAAAAAAAATTTAAGAGTTATCTGGGCATGGTGCATACACCTATAGTCCGAGATACCTAAAAATCTTGAACCAAAAGATTTGCTTCAGCCTGAGAGTTGGAGGTTGCACTAAACTGTGATCTTGCCACTGTACACCAGCCTGGGCAAAAGAGCAAGACATTGTCTAAAAATAAATACACACACACACACACACACACACACACATATATATACACATATGTATATACAGAGGGTGCTAAAAACTGCATACACATTTTAAGAAGGGAAAAAAACTGTATTAAAATTGTAATATAGTCACATTTGATTCCTGCAATTTTTAAGAGATGCTCAAATGTGAACTGTATTCATCTTTTGTTATTAGTATATACTGAGTATTATGATTTCAAAACAGTATTTTCCTTTCTTAAAATATGTATACATTTTTTGGTACCTCTATATGTGTAAATCTATATATTAGGTGAAAAATGTCAAAAATAATGAAGTACGATCCCATTTTTAAATACAGGCAGAGAAAAAAATTTGAAAGGATATACATCACACTTTTAAAATGGTCATTTCTCTGTACTATTCAATTTCCTTTTATATACTCATGTTAATCTCTGACAAGGAAAATTATGATTAAAGTAATATCTATATTGTGAATTACTTAACTACTGGTAATTTTTTTTTTTTTTTTGAGACAGAGACTCATTATGTTGCCCTCGGTCTTGTGGCGTGACACCACAGCTCACAACAACCTCAAACTTTTGGGCTGAAGTGATTCTCTTGCCTCATCCTCCCAAGTAGCTGGGACTACAGGCGCCTGCCACAACGCCCGGCTATTTTTTAGTTGTAGTTGCCATTGTGGTTTAGCAGGCCCGGGCAGAGTTCAAACATGCCAGCCCCAGTGTATGTGTCCGGTGCCCTAACCATTGGGCAATGGGCGCCAAGCCTACTAGTAAATTTTAAGCCTGAGAACCAGTATATAGAAGAAAGTTAACATAGCAGGTCTATTATCCTCAAAAGACCTGCTTAAAAGATTACCCCTTATCTGGCATCTGGGAACTTAGATTTCAGAAGGGTTCTCACACCCTAATTGATAAGAGTGGTTCAATATTCCTAAATAATATGATTTATGCTGAATTCTTGCTTTCCTTTTGGAATTTTAGTATGTACTAGGCAGAAGGTGTCTCTGTGACATGAACCCAGTAAAAATCCTAGTGCTGCATCTCTAATGATCTTCCCTAGTAAGACATTTCATGTGTTATAATTCATTGCTAAGGGATTCAAACATGTCGTGTGTGACTTAGGAGAGGATTCTTGGAAGCTTGCACCTGGTTTCTTGGGAATTCATCCTATATACCTTTCCTTTGGCTGAAATATTGCTGTGAGTTCTCCTAGTAAATCACAGAATCAGGGATGGTATTAAGGACTCATAGAACTAGTTATCCACTTTCAAGGAAAAGATGAAAAAGATATTTCTCTCCTTTTTTTCAAATACTTCATGTCCATGAAGACTAAAATGATAAATTTCAAATAGTTAATAGTCACATTCAGTTTAAACACTATTGTAGGTTTTCCTAATTTTCCATTTCCTAATTTCCTAAATGTGGAAATTTAAATGTGGACATTTAAATAAGCACAAATAAAAAGGAAGTAAGACTCAAATGACAAAATCAGGAAATGGTGGAAAACTACTAAGTGTAAACAAGGACCATAAGCTTTAGTATATAAACACCATACAAATCTTACACTATCTCTAGTAATACAATTCATTTCTCTCTCTCTCTTTTTTTTTTAGACAGAGTCTCACTATGTCACCCTCGGTAGGGTGACATGGCATCACAGCTCACAGCAGCCTCAAACTCTTGCCTTAGCCTCCCAAGTAGCTGGGACTACAGGTGCCCACCACAATGCCAGCTATTTTTGTTGCAGTTGTCATTATTGTTTAGCTGGCCCGGGCCGAGTTTGAATCTGCCACCCTTGGTGTATGTGGCTGGCACGGTAACCACTGTGCTATGGGTAAGGAGCCTCATTTCTCTTTCAAATGAAACATTATAACCATTTAAATCTATAGTTGAAAAAAAATGTTATTTGTTAGGAGTGAAAGAAGTAACTGAGGTGCAAATTAAAGTCTAGATGAATGACTATGTTGTAATTACACTCAAAAACTATGAAATAAGAAACAACTCACATGTAAAATATAATGATAATAAAATTAAAAGTTCATTTACCTTAATTATTTGTTCAAATGCTAAGGCAGATTGTAACATCATTGGCCTCTGACTTTGAATCATTTGTTGATCAATAGAATTATAAAAATGTGCCACCTACAAAGTAAAAGTCCAATTAGCAACAATCAGTAATAAATAATATTTCATTTTTTTAAGTTTTAATTTTTCTTCATTTTTAATGGTTTGAATGAAAACATTAACTTTTCTCAATCCTAAGATTAGAAAATAGTTTATCTCCAATATGACATTTATTCCTGCAATGATATACACAATCAACGTATACATTTTGAGTTCCTACAATTTGCCAAGTCATATTCTGAGAGCTAACTAAACATTAATTATAAAACCTGGTCCCCAGAATCAAGAAGTTCATAGTCTCATAGTGAGGAAGGAATCTAGTAAAACATGTTAAGTGCTAAAAAACTGAATTTTTAATCCCTCTACCTCTCTAAATCTGCTCATTATATATATATATATATATAACTCACCATGATTTACCCATTTCTCAGACCAAAAATTCTTTACATTGTCCTTTAATATTTCTCTCACATGCCACATTAGCAAAAGTCTATTGCCTTATGCTTTCAAAATATGCCTTGAATCCAATCACTTCACCCCACCTCCCTTAACTGCACTGCAATCCAAGCAACCTCATCACTTGGCAAGACCAGTTCAACAGTCTCCTACATGGTCCTCCTGCTTCCAACCATAGCCTCCAACAGTCTATTCAGAACATCCAGAAAAGCCTTTTGAAGGTTTTGAGTAGGCACCTCTTCACCACCCAAACCTAATGACTTCGCAATACACTTGAAAATAAAACCTCAAATCCCAAAACTCTTGCCTAAGAGTTTTCCATTACATTGGTTTTCCATTACATTAAAGAATAAAATCTAAATTTTCATTCTTTCAAATACAAAACCTATGCCCTTATCCTAGCATATAAGATTCTACATAAACTGGCCCTTAGTCTCACCATGAAATCCTATTTCTTTTTTCTTTTTACAGTTTTTGGTTGGGGCCAGGTTTGAACCCGCCACCTCCAGCATATGGGGCCTGCGCCCTACTCCTTTTGAGCCATAGGCACTGCCCCATGAAACCCTATTTCTTTCTTCAGAGCACTTATGACTACCTAACATTGTGTTATATAATCTGTGTGTCTCTCCTACAGAATATCTGTCTCTCCTACAGAAATGACAGTTCTAAGAATAGTCCAAGCAAATAGCAAGTACTCAATAAATGTTTGTTAAATTAATCAATTAATCAATAAATAGAGATTTCTATAAAGGATGATAGTGGACAAAGGAAATCATCAACTCTGTTGGGGAAAAAGGAGGGTTTATGGAAGGAGATAAAGTGGATGACCTAGGTTGAGTCAGAGTTTAAGAAGCCTATGGCTGTATTCCCAACACCTCACAACATGCTTGGCACATAGCAGGTGTTTAAAAAATATTTCTTAACTAATTTTATAGCGTGTCCTCTTCTTTCTACCAATATGCATGAAAATACATTTTGTTTGGTGGTAAGTACCCACTCTTCTTATTTTGTACCACAAAAGGAGGCCCAGAAAAAACACAATCAGGAAAATCAGAAGCAACAGAATACATACCATTATAGCAAACAAGCTATATTTCTATCTATCCAATATTCTAATTTATACTCCATACTCTAGCTAAATATCTGCTCACAAATAAAGGTATACATAAAAAGAGTTTCCCATTTGTTCTTCCAGGGACAAATACAAATACTACATGACCATTCATTCACTTTATGAGCTCCTATTACATCAGACTAAATACTTAGGATACAAAAGTGAACAAGCCTCTCTGCTTTTCATCAAGTAATCACTCTAATTGAAAATACTGCCCAAGCCCTCATGCACTTGAGAAAATATACATATTCTCTTCTAGATACACAATGAACATCACTCCTCACCCAATACTACTTCTACCCCTACCCAGGAAAAGAACTGGAAAGTCCTACCTCTCTGATTTCACAAGACTCTCTGAAAATGTATATTATATTATTGTTATCTATTTGTCCACATGTCTATCATCACTACATGAGAGTTACAGACAGTAGGCATCAGATCCTAGCTTCATAACACTACCTATGTGGCACTGGGAAAATTATGGAATACAACTGATCCCCTTTAAACTAGTTATACAATAGGAGATTAATTGAAGTAATATTTTAAAAAGCACCTACCACAAGGTCTGACATTTAATGAGTACTCAGTGCTAATCTGCTCTCTCTCACCAGAACAGTGATTCTCAATCATAGCTCATTTATGCCTTGAGAAATATTTGGTAATGTCTAGAGATATTTTTGATTATTAGGACTAGGCAGATGCTCCTGGAACATACTGGGCACAGGCCAGAGATGCTGCCAAACATTCTATAATGTACAGGATATTCCCCCCAAAAAGAATTGGTCCAAACTATCAAAAGTGCAGAGGCTGAAAAACCTGTGCCGGGCTATGATAGCAATATATTCATTTTTATATCCTCATTACACTATGCCTAACGGTTAGGTACTCAGGGAATCTTTGCGAAGTGAGAGAATAAATGAAAGTCTAAATAACAAGATAATGTTCCTGCCGTCTAAGATATTGTTCTTGCCCTTTAAGATCTAATAATCAAGTAAAAGAAAAAATAAAAGAAAACAGATACAACATTAGTATTGTAATAGTGATTTTCACATGCACACATATTTTTTTAAAAATCAACTAATAGAATACACATAAGGCCTTTGAACTGGGAATTAAACAATGACACTAAGTTTTCTAATCAGAAACATATTTCAGGCTAGGCGCCTGTGGCTCAACGGGCTAAGGCGCCAGCCATGTACACCTGAGCTGGAGGGTTCGAATCCAGCCCGGGCCCACCAAACAACAATGACGGCTGCAACCAAAAGATGGCCGGGTGTTGTGGTGGGCACCTGTAGTCCCAGCTACTTGGGAGGCGGAGGCAGGAGACTCGCTTGAGCCCAGGAATTGGAGGTTGAGCTGTGAGCTGTGATGCCACAGCACTCTATCCAGGGTGACAGCTTGAGGCTCTGTCTCAAAAAAAAAAAAAAAAAAGAAACATATTTCAAAGCATGGAGACTTGTTCCGAGAAAAGCCAAGTTTTACATATCTGAAGCATCGGTATAACATGAGGATAAGTATAATTAGTGAAGGCCAAGACCAGTAAATTTAGTTGGGACATGATTAAGAGTCTTGTATGCCATACTAAGAAGATAGACTGTAAGTTGATAACAGTTGTTTTTTTTTACTATTATTAAATCATAGCTGTGTACATTAGTGCAATCAAGGGGTACAACATGCTGGTTTCATGTACAATCTGAAGTATTTTCATCAAACTGTTTAACATAGCCTTCATGGTTGCTGTTGATTTTTTTTTAACAAAAGTCTAATTCTGTCACACAAGCTGGAGTGCAGTAGTATCATCATAGCTCACGGCAACCTCAACTCTTGGGCTCAAGCAATCCTCCTGCCTCAGCCTCCTGAGGTGATAGGACTACAAGCACACATCATCACACCTAATTTTTTCTATTTATTGTAGAAATGAAGGTCTTGCTCTT
>CAUYON010210000.1:0-15188 GCA_963573935.1 Arctocebus calabarensis | reverse complement strand
TTTTTTTTTTTTTTTTTGAGACAGAGCCTCAAGCTGTCACCCTGGATAGAGTGCCGCGGCGTCACAGCTCACAGCAACCTCCAGTTCCTGGGCTCAAGCGAGTCTCCTGCCTCCACCTCCCAAGTAGCTGGGATTACAGGCACCCGCCACAACGCCTGGCCATTTTTGGTTGCAGCCGTCATTGTTGTTTGGCGGGCCCGGGCTGGATTCAAACCTGCCAGCTCAGGTGTACGTGGCTGGCGCCTTAGCCCATTGAGCCACAGGAGCCGAGCCTAGTTTTTCTATTTTTAATAGACATGGGTTCTCACTCTTGCTCAGGTAGTTTTATGCTTCTTTTGTTAAATTTATTCCTAAATATTTTATTCTTTTTGATGATATTGTAAATGAATTTTTAAAATTCCATTTCTGATTTTTCTTCCCTACTACATAGAAATAAAATTGATTTTTGTATATTGATCTTATATCCTGCAACCTTGCTGAACTTGTTTATCAGTTCTAATAGTTTTTTTCTTTTACCGGATTCCTTAGAATTTTCTGTGCACTAGATCATGTTATCTGCAAATAGAGATAGTTTTACTTCTTCCTTTCCCATCTGAATGACTCTTTTTTTCCTGGCTAATTGCCCTGGCTAAAACATCTAATATTATATAATTTGGGGGAGTAGTGGTGAGAATGGGCATGCTTATCTTTTTTCTGATCTGTGGAGGAAAGCATCCAGTCTTTCACAATTACATATGGTGATTACTATGAAGCTTCTGTAGACACCATTTATTGAATTTGAGGAAGTTTTCTTTCATTCTAGGTTTGGTGAACAATTTTATCATACCGGGCTGTTGAATTTTGTCAAATGCTATTCGATACCATGCGTCTAATAAGACAATTGTGGTTTTTATCCCTATTCCATTCATGTGATGAATTACATGAAATGATTTTTGCATGTTAAACCACCCCTACCTGCTGAGACAAATTCTACTTGCTCACGGTTGTAAAATCCTTTTCATATATTCCTGGGTTTAGTTTGCTTATATTTTGTCAAGGATCTTTTCTTCCATTTCAATAAAAGTTATTGGTCTATAGTTTTCTTGTGACATTTTTTGTCTAGCTTGGTAACCGTTCTATTTTTTTTATAGTTTCGATGCCTCTTCTATAAAATAACATTTTCACACACAAGAATTTATTTCCAGGTTGGCCATTCTGTTTCAGTAATCAACTCTTGTACCAATATCACATTCCTTTTATTATTATAACATTTTATGGTATTTGGAAGAAGTAGGCTTTGTTATTACCTACATTTCTCCAACCATTTGGACAAGGCTTTATGTCTATCCTGCAGATGAACGTCATAATTAAATTTTGTCCAAATATTCTGATTAGTTCTCATAATTGGAATGACACTAAAACCATGTATTAATTTAGTGAGAATGGACATATTGTTAATATTCCATTTTTCCATCCAAGAAAACCCCACGCTTCCCTGAACATGCAAGCCCCCTCCCATCCCCACGATTCTCCTTTAAATGGGTTGTTTGTGTTTATTGATACAGTTATCCTTGGTTTTCTGGCTTCTATCACTGGAATCTTTCTACTTTCTAATTTGTTCCTGCTGACATGTAGCAAATCTATCTTATTCTGGACCTTAGCTAAAATTTTTGTAATTCCATTAACTTCAGTTGGTTCTTTGGGGTCTTCTAGGTATATCACCTGCAAATTATTTTGAGAGATAAAAATCATCTTTCTTTCTGATAACTTACTTGTTTTATGTCCCATTATGCTGACCAAAACTTCTAGAAACATGTTAGTAAAGATGAGAGCAGAAGCCCTTCCCTTCCTAGGAACATCTCTGGCTTCTCACCCTTGCCACGCGTGCGATGTACACAGTGCTTTTTATCTTAGTGAACTTTCTTCTAGTCTCACTTTTAATGGTTTTTGTTGAGAATTAGTATTTAATTTTGTCAGCTGCCCTACTGATGTGCTATATTCTACTTTCTATTAATTATGAAATTGCCTCAATTTTATATAAATCACTCTGAGAACATTTGGATAAAGGAATTAAACATCTCATTTAAAGTTCATTCTTATTTTGATCTATTAGGTAATCCCATTTTTTGAAGATACACACACAAAACAGCTTTATTTTGCCCCATAATGGCTATCAGTTTCCCTCCATCCAAACACATTTCCCTGCTGGATAGCAGGGCTCTTGGAGGCTTCTTTTACACAACTTCAGATTATATAACTTCCCCACCTTTTTCAGTTTTAGAGCTGATTCATTTCTGCATTTAAGACTTTGTGCTATTTGTTTTTCTCAAAAGATTAGTTTATTTAATTTTTGAATAGATTACTACATTAACACAGCTTAAACATTTTAAGAATATTAAAAATTTAAAAGTATCCTTCCTCCTGACCCTATTCCCCATCTGCCCAAACTCCCACAACTAATTTTATTTACGTGTATTTGCACACAAGTAACCATTGGTACTAATTTCTCATAACTTCTTCCATAAGTTTTTAGGCATATCCAAATAAATTTGAATACACTTCCCTCTTGACACTAATGGAAACATACAGAGGGTACCAAAAAATGTATACACATTTTTTTTTTTTTTGAGACAGAGCCTCAAGCTGTTGCCCCAGGTAGAGTGCTGTGGCATCACTGCTCACAGCAACTTCCAACTCCTGGGCGCAAGCAAGTCTCCTGCCTCCGTCTCCCAAGTAGCTGGGACTACAGGCACCTGCCACAATGCCGGCCATTTTTTGGTTGTAGCCTTCATTGTCTGGTGGGCCCAGACTGGATTCGAACCCTCCAGCTCAGGTGTATGTGGCTGGCGCCTTAGACTGTTGAGCTACAGGCTCTGCACCTACACATTTTAAGAAAGGAAAAAACTGCATTAAAATTATAATACTCAAGGCTTGGTACCTGTGGCTCAACAGGCTAAGGTGCCAGCCACGTACACTTGAGCTGGTGGGTTCAAATCCAGCCCGGACCTGCCAAACAACAATGGTGGCTTCAACCTAAATATGGCCAGGCATTATGGCGGGCACCTGTAGTTCCAGCTACTTGGGAGGCGGAGGCAGGAGACTCGCTTGAGCCCAGACGAGTTTTAATTGACGGTTGCTGTGAGCTGTGATGCCACAGCACTCTATCCAGGGTGACAGCTTGAGACTCTGTCTCAAAAATATACATATACATATATATAATATTCAAGTCATGTTTGACTTCTGCAGTTACAAGAGGTACTTAAGTGTGACTTTGTCTTCTATTCATCTTTTGTTACTTATATACATTGATGATGACAATTTTAAAACGGTTTTTTTCTTTCTTACAATACGTATATATATGTTTTGGCACCCTCTGTATAATACATACTCTTATGCCCTTGCTTTTTAAAAAAAAATAGATATTCTAGGATCCCTTCTTTTCTTTCTTTCTTTTTTTAAAAAGACTCACTTTATGACCTTCAGTAGAGTGCTGTGCTGTCACAGCTCACAGCAACCTCCAACTCCTGGGCTTAGGCAATTCTCTTGCCTCAGCCTTCCAAGTACCTGGGACTACAGGCGTCTGTCACAATGCCTAGCTATTTTTTTGTTGCAGTTTGGCCGAGGACAGGTTCGAACCCACCACCCTCATATATGGGGCCAGCGCCTTACCCACTACATCCCTTCTAAATGAGTACTGCATCCAGACCTTCTAAAAAGTTTTTAGAATTTTCTAATTTGTGTGACCAATTTTTGATCATAGACATTTTGGTTATTTCCAGTCCCAAGCACTTGCTCTTGAACAATGGTGCCGTGACTCACTTGTTTCTGGATGACGCTGGAGTGAGTCACCTATACCTGGGCCACTCTCTGTATGTGCAGGCAGACCCATCGCCAATCAAAGCAGATTTTTTTTTTTTTTGAGACAGGATCTTGCTCTGTTGCCCACGCTAGAGTGCAGTGGCATCATCATAGCTCAAGCAATTCTCCTGCCTCAGCTTCCTGAGAAGCAAGGACCACAAGTGTGCACCATCTCACCTGGCTTATTATTACTGTTTTTATTATTATCATTACTTGTAGAAATGGGTGTCCTGCTATGTTTCTCAGGCTAGTCTCCAACTCTTGGCCTCCCAAAGTGCTAGGGTTAAAGGCTAAGCCTCCATGCCCAGCCTTGCTTTTTATTTCGACAGATGTTGCCAAACTTCCCCCTGGAGAAGGAATCAATTTAAAATCTCACCAGCCGTGATGGGGCAGCCTGTTGGGGCTTCACCAACTGCTTTGCAAACGTTTAAATTTTTGCCGATATATGTAAATGAGAAAAGCCATCTCAGTGTGTTTTGGATTTTCTTTTTTATTATGAGGCAGGAGTTTGAAAATCTTTTCACAAGTTGTCCCCCCTGCTTCCCCAGAGTCTAGCTCTGTTGCCCAGGCTGGCATGCAGTGGCATCATCATAGTTCCCTGTAGCCTCCAACTCCTGGGCTCAAATGATCCTCCTACCTCAGCCTCCTGAGTTCTTTTCATGAGTTTTAAAGGGTGATTTGACCTTCCTGTGAGCTATCTGTTTATATCCTTTGCTCATCCAAGCTCAAATTTTCCAAAGCTTAATCTCATACTATTCAAAATTCTTCTCCCTGCCTTGAGCAGAGACGAAACTATCTGGGGAGTTAGAGGTGAGCTGGTCTGGGTAAACCCCCTTCCCCTCCAACCCTTCCCTAGGGGAGGGGAATGGAGAGGGGGAAGGACCAGCGAGTCCAGGGCTCCTTCCTTATGCATCCGTGGTTGTAGGGGTCCCTCTGGATCAGCCTGATGGAGTCTTTGGTGTTGTCTTGAGCTAGTGTTTAATCTCAACCCCTTTACACACACTGGACCCCACCCCACCCAGACAGACCACCACAACTCCCTCTCGCCCCAGAGGGGTGTGTATGCTTCCTCCTGGCAGCCCTCAACCCCTGCCACTTGCTGACCTTGGGGCTCCAAGGACCCTTAGGGAATGCCAGGATCTTTTGTGCAAGGACTATTGAAAAGACTATGGAGATCAAAGATGGGGAGAGGGACTTCCTTCAAGGACACAGGGCCACAGTCCCTGTGAGCCTCATGGCACAAAGTTTTCCAGCAGGTCCCGCCTGCAGAAATCCTCTAACCTGAAGCCAACTTCAGTCCCGGTCTGTTCAGGGTATCTCCACATCTCAGGAAGCTCAGGTGGGATGACAAAAGGACAAGGCACCACAGCCCTAAACTCCCAGCACCCTCTCCCAGGAGACTCCAGAAGGTCCACAGCCCTGCAAACTCCCAGCTGGGAGCCTCCCCTTCCTGCAGGGATCCCCATCTTTTCCAGGGCTCTCTTGGAACCACCTTCTTCTTTGGATGGAATATGGTACCCCAGGAGGAGCACCAAGCTCCTCTCTGCTTCCTCCTTTGTTTTTATGGAGGGGGGATTACTGCAGGGGGCAGCCTTCAGCAGTCCCTGGGTTGCTGGCTATCCTGAGCTCCAGCACTCGCTTGTTTGGCCTTACTAGCAATTCCAGAACCACAGAAAGACACACTGCCCTGTGTTGTATGATGTTTCCACCACTTGTTTTATGCTTCCTGCTTTATATATTTCCCATATAATTTTGCCCTTGCCCATTCTGTGATATCAATTGTGATTTCTCTTTATTCACTGCTGATTGAGTTTATTAGAGTTTTTTGTTTCTGGTTAATCTGGCCAAAGGCTTGTCAATTTTGTTTATCTTTACAAAGAACCAACTTTTTGCTTCATTAATTTTCTGTATGGTCCTTTTGTTCTTGGTTTCACAGGTTCTGCCCTGACCTTATTTCTTTTCTTCCGCTGGGTTTGGGATTGGTTTGCTCTTCCTTTTCTAGTTCCTTGAGATGATGCATTGCATCATTGATTTGTGATCTGGTTTTTGAACATGGGTATGTAAGGCCATGAGTTTTCCTCTCAGTGTTGCTTTTGCTGTATCCCACAGATGTTGATAACTTGTGGCCCCATTATCAACTAGTTCAAAGAATCTTTTGATTTCCATATTTATCTCTTCCTTGACCTAAGTATCATCTAGCCATAAGTTGTTCATTTCCATGACTTGTAGGGATGAGTGTTTCTGTTGGAATTGAATTCTAATTTTATTTCACTGTGGTCTGAGAAGATACATGATATAATTTCTATTTTAAAAATTTGTTCAGATGTGTTTTGTAGCCTAAGATGTGATTGATCTTACAGAATGATCCATGAGCTAATGAGAAGAACATATATTCAGTAGTTTGGGGGTAGAATGTTCTGTAAATGTCTAGTAAACCCATTTGTTCTAGAGTCCTGTTTAAGTCAATTGTTTCTTTGTTTATTTTCTGCTGGGAGGATCTGTCCTGTTCTGTCAAAGGGGTATTGAAGTCCCTGTCTATTACAATGCTGTTGTTTATCATTTTGTTTAGATCAAGTAAGATTTGCTTTAGAAATCTGGGAGCATCTGTGCTGGGTGCATAAATATTTAGCACTAATATGTCTTCCTGTTGAATTGTTCCCTTCACCAATATATAAAGACCATCTTTCTCTCTCTTTACTTTTGTTGATTTGAAGCCTATGCTGCTCTGTGATGAGAATTGTTACACCTGCTTTCTTTTGGTTTCCATTTGGATGGAATATTGTTTTCCAACCCTTCGCCTTGAGTCTGGATGTCTCCTTGTGGATTAGATGCATTTCCTGGAGATAGCAGATACTTGGTTTGCCCTTTTTTTCACTGGGGAGTTCAAGCCATTCACATTTATTGAGCAAACTGATGTGTGGGTGGATTTCTTTTCATCCTGTTGTGCAGCACTCTTGCTGTGTTTTACTTCTTGGGCCATTGTGGTATCTAAACTTTGGCCTGTAGCTTCTGTATAGTTTTACACTGGTTGGGGGTCTCCTGTGCTGATCTGTGTACAATATAGATCTGAGTACTTCCTGCAAGGCAGGTCTAGTTGTGACAAATTTCCTCAAAGTTTGCTTGTCAGGGCTCAGTGCCTATATCTCAGTAGCTAGGGCACCAGCCACATACACCAGAGCCGATGGGATTGAATCCAGCCCAGGCATGCCAAACAACAATGACAACTACAACCAAAAAAATAGCCAGGCGTGGTGGCAGGCACCTGTAGTCCCAGCTACGTGGGAGGCTGGGGCAAGAGAATCACTTAAGCCCAAAGAGTTTGAGGTTGCTGTAAGCTGTGATGCCACAGCACTCTACCCAGGCAACATAGTGAGACTCTATCTCAAAAAAAAAAGAAAGAAAGTTTGTTTGTCAGTAAAAGATTTAATTTCTGCATCAAATGTGAAGCTTAGTTTTGAGGGATACAAAATTCTAGGCTGGCAGTTGTTCTATTTAAGAAGATTGAAGGTAAGGTCCCCTCCTTTCTGTCTTTTAAGGTTTCTGCTGAGAATGTTAGCATGCTGGACTTTCCTATGTGGGTCAGTTATGGTTTATAACTAGCTGCTTGTAGAATTTTCTCTTTTATTTTGACTTTGCCAGGTTAATTACTATATGTCTTGGATATGTTCTATTGGTAATGAGTCTTCCCAGAGTTCAATGACCATGCAGTACATGTATCTAGATGTCTGAATCTCTGGCGATATTTGGAATATTTTCTACAATAGTACCTTCAACCAGAAAAGAGTTTTCATGCTTTTAGCACTCTCTTCTCCCTCATTGATACCTATAATTTATATGTTTATACAGTCCCAAATCTCTCTAAGAGATGGCTCTACCTTTGCTCTCTTCTTTTCTACCTCTTTAAATGACGGGCTTAGCTTGAAAGCCTTTGTCTTCAAGTTCTGAGATTTTTTTCTTTTTCATGCTTTAGTCTGTGGCTGAAACTTTCTTCTGTGTTTTGAAACTCTCGAAATGACTCTTTCATGTCTATAAGCTCCCGTATATCTTTTCTAACCCTGTCCAGTTCTTTGGTGACTTTTTTGTTAATTTCCTAAAATATTTTTTGGGCTTCATTTTGCGGGTTTTCAGCTTTCTCTTCAATTCCATCCATCTTATTCACCATCCATACATTGAAGTCCATTTCTATCATTTCTTAATTCTGTGCTCAGAGCCCTTGGTTTCCTTGAAGAGCAGCTTTTAAAATATCATAATCTTCAGCTTTTCCATAAATATGAAATAAAAGAGGGGCAGGTGAGGTAGTTCATACCTGTAATCCTAGCACTCTAGGTGTCTGAGGTAAGAAGATGGTTTGAGGCCAGGAGTTCGAGATCAGCCTGACCCAGAACTCCATTCCATCTCTCAAAAAAAAAAAAAGAATTAGTGGGACATAGTGGCACACATCTGTAGTTCCAGATACTCAGGAGGCTGAGGCAGGAGGATTGCTTGAGCCCAGGAGTTTGAGGGTGCTGTGAGCTATGATGACACCACTGCAATCTAGCCCAGGTGACAGAGCAAGACCTTATCTCAAGAAGTAAACAAAAATATATATCTATACACACACGTGTATACATACACAACATTTATAAGTATATATAAGATGTGTGTGTGTGTGTGTAATGAAATGTTATCCTTTGGAAGTTCTAGAAGTTCTATTGCCTGAAATTTCCTGTCTCTCATGTGATGTTATACTGGAATCAGGTTGGGAAGTAAACCACATTCTGTTGAGTTAATAAAACCCATTTAGTGAGGTATTATCATTTGTAGGAGTGACTCATCAAGAAGCCCTGCAGGTTTCTTCCACCTAAGTGTTCCCAGACACTTCTTCCTCTGCCACCCACATGGACATGGCTCATTTGTGCTTGGGCTTCTGCAGTAAATGTGCCATCACTGTACCTCTTCCCCCTTTTGCTCTCCACAATGGCCACTTTTGCAGAGGAATGTCTAGTTTGTTCTTTCTCCTCTGGCTTTGCTTCTTCCCCCAGGGCTTTCTGCATGTTGCAGGTCATATGCAGACATGCACACCAGCACTGTCTGCAATCTGAACTCCTGCCTGTAAAAAATAAATTTACTCAGCTTCTCTGTAGCCTTGGCTTCAGAGTTAGAGCCCAGGCTTAAAGTTAATTCCAGTGATTTCTATAGCATCACCAGGAAAGGGGGTGAAGTTCTCCTTTGACAAACCCCTTTTCTCGCATATGAATCTTGTCACAGTTTCTAATCCACATCAGTGTTCCAGACTGCTGGGATACATAACCAGTGGCAACAGGGCCATGGAAAGAGGACAGCTACAGAGCTGGGCTCAGCTAGAACTCAGCAGCTGAATGGCCTTGAGAGCGCTCCTTCATCTCACCATGTTCTAGCATTCTGATCTCTAAAAGAGAGGTCATTTGGACTAGAAACAGTGATTGCTAAGTTGGTGCCCAATGAATTGTTTCTGTCATTCGTATTTAACTTTCTAGACACTGTTTGGTTAGTTCTATTCTGGCCCATTCAATGGACCATTTTCTTTTTTTTTTTTGAGACAGAGCCTCAAGCTGTCACCCTGGATAGAGTGCTGTGGCATCACAGCTCACAACAACCTCCAATTCCTGGGCTCAAGCAAGTCTCCTGCTTCCGCCTCCCAAGTAGTTGGGATTACAGGCGCCCGCCACAACGCCTGGCCATTTTTTGGTTGCAGCCGTCATTGTTGTTTGGCAGGCCTGGGCTGGATTCGAACCCGCCAGCTCAGGTGTATGTGGCTGGTGCCTTAGCCTGTTGAGCCACAGGCACTGAGCCGAATGGACCATTTTCAAGTCCAGCTTTTGGCCACGTGCACCATCTCTCTCTGATCTCAGGCAGACTTCTCCTTTGAGCTCTGCTTCCTTCTCCAGTACATTAGGTCAACAGCCTTAAGGAAAACAGGCGGTCATAGTTACTTTTCTCTTTCTTAAGCCAAAAGCAAGACATGAAATCCAGTTGGGGAAGCTCTGCCCCCGTCATCCAGGGCCTCCCCGCTCCCGGCATCCTTGCTGCAGCCTCTGCTCAGTCATCTCAAAGAGGTTTCACTGACCACCTTGCCCAACCTGATAATCCCACCCCCATGTTCCCACCCTCTACCTGCCTTCAAGTATTTACCCAAGGAAGGAATCACCACCTACTCGCCAGGTACCAAATTCCCACTTTCTGTATGAACCCCTCCTCCTTCCCTCACAGCTGGGGTCCTCCATTTCCTCAAGTGGCCACAGTGCAGAGGAGACAGCCCCACCCTTTAAGCCAGCAAAGCCTGGCTCCCAGCCGCCCTCCTCCTGCCCCTCCCCACCCTCTCTCCCTAGCTTCTGAATTTCTACTCTAAATCTAACCAGGATCTTTCTCTCCTTCTCTTTGGAAATTCCACACCCCTCTCACCCTTGTGCATGCTTAGAACATCAAAATGCTCCTGGGAGTGGCCATCTTCAGGGGCAGGGGACCGCCATCCTCCTGTGGCCTTTCCTTTTTCTACAACCCTCCAGGGCTCCTTGAGACTCAATGCAGGCCACCCTCAGCGCAGAACCCCTTCCGGCTTTTCTGCCAAACTAGAAGCTTCCCAATTCCCCTCACTATTTACACTCCTCCCTCTAGCTTTATCCACTTTGATAGAGGAAGGAAAAAAGCCTTTGTTGCTGATGCCCCAAGGCAACCGTGCCTTTTACCTGGGAAGAAGATAAGGTACAAATTCAAGGGCCAGGAGTGAACGTGGAAATGACGCAGATGCTCTGGGCTCAGCCAAGAATGGCTCTCCCTAAAGGGCCAGAGGGGGACCTTTTGTCTCAACATGCCCCAACTTCCCTCAGAAACTATCTGCCCCAAGACTGAGCATTCAAGCCCTTCTTGTCACAACTAAGGCAGCTTCACTGTCCCACCCACTCTCAGGCCACCCTTCCTGACCACACACCTCACCTACGACACTAACACACCTCAGGCTCCACAGGCATCCTGGGTCCCCTCCCCGAGGAGACTGATAAGGTCTCAGTGTCACCGGTGGACAGCTCCAGGTTGGCAGAGCCCACACTCCCTGAAGTCAAAGCCAGGGACTGACCTCAAGCGACGCTCTCCCTGCCCTGGGCCCCAGAGCTGCGGCCTCCCTGTAAGCTGCTCCTCACCAGAACCTTCCCTGTAAAGGTCTCCCCAGTGCCCCCTGCTTTGCAGTCATTTTCTCCTTCCCATGGCACCCTTGAGCTGCAGGAAGCCTGGGCCCACCTTACCAGACCCTTCCTGACACACAGAGGGACGGGACGCTCAGAACAGGCACCTGGGTGCCTTGAGTGGGTTTGCTAAAGGTCTGTCATCCAGAAAGGAGTCTTCCCCGCTTCCTCTGGTTTCCACCTTCAGCCCCACCCCTCACTCCACTCACAGGTGGCATCCTGGGACGGTGAGGGACAGGACCTGCTTCAGCCTCCTTCCCACTTTCTCCGGCCCCCTCCTCACAGCACCTATTCCAGTGCCCTGGCCTTTTCCCTGGAGACCTCCTCTCGCCTGCCCCAGCCCTTCCCCAGCCAGCTTCACTTGCCTCTGGCCTGCAGCAGACACTCCCTGGCCAAAGCGATGAGTGGCACCTGCTGGCTGCCCCACCCTGCGGCTCCTCCCTCCCCACCTGCCGCTCTCCTGCAGCACCGGCATCCTCTGAGGGCTTGTCCGGAATGCAGCCTCAGGCCGCACCCAGGACCTCCTGAGTTAGAGCCCTGCCGATCTCTGCACTCGAATGTGAGTCCCCAGCTGGGCCTGCAGCCAGCCCCCCACCTTCTCCCCACGTGTCCTGACTTCTCCGGCCACTGACTCATGCAGGAGGACCCCCAGCCCTCAGCCCAACACTGGGAGGTTTAACTGTCACTCTTGGCTTCTGTGCCCAAAGCCACAGAACTCCCAGGGAGAGAGCAGAACGGAGCCCCTCCTGCTCTGAGTCATCCAGGCCTGCCTTCAGGCAGGTCACAGCAGTGCCCCACACAGCATGACCTCGCCACGTCATTTACCAGCCGTGTGATGCTGATAGTGGCAAGTACCAGAGCTCGGAAGCGGCAGCTTTCTTGCCCATAAAGTGGGGATAATTGTTACCCTGAGCCCGCCCAGAGGTCGTGAGGCTTAGTGAAGGTAACCTCCATTCGTCTGTTGTTGTAAACAACAGGTGTTTACAGAGTGCTGTTGTGTGACCGGTGTCAGGGGCAGCGGTGATGCAAATGGGCCAAATCTTGACAGGGAGTGAGGACAGACACACAAGAAACATGCGTGTCATCCGCCCGCAGTGCCCAGTGTCTGCCGAGTGAAGGAATGAATGAATGAGCGCAGTGCCAGTGTGGCAGCACCACCAGCCCTCCCTGCCCTCCGATCACAAGGCTAGCCCCACTCACCTCCACCCTGAGTCGGCTCTGGAGTAGAAAGAACACCGGGCTTAAAGCTACTGAGGAACTGAAGGTGGTCCTGGGGCTTTTCTGCAGTTAATGGATACAGACAGAGCAGAGAATTACGGAAGTATTCCAGGCCCAGAACACATCTGCCTGAAACAATCAGCAACTGAGGAGAAAGTAGAGGTTCTCTCAGAGAGTTTTACAAGTTTTTCATGGGGCGGGAGGAAACAGTCTTAGAGACAGTGAGATTTGGGAACATATTTTCTCAGGGTTTCAGAGCCTCCTCATTTGAGGAAAATGGGATTGTTGGAGAACAATCCCCTCTGCTCTCGTCATACCACGAGCATCCCTCCGAGGGCTCTGTGAGCCTCTGTAGGTTACAGAGTTAGCCAGAAGGAGCTGCTGACAAACCCACCACCCTGTTTCTTTGTGAAAAACTGAGGCTCACACATGCCCGGTGTCAGGCAGGCGATTCTAGGCAGTGGCAGTGGGAATTTGAGCCCAGGTCTCCTGACTCCCAGCCTGGCGCCCTTGGCGCTGTGGAGGTGTGCCCGCGTCTGTGAACCTGCACAGTAGAGCCTGTGACTCAGGCAGCACTGGGCTGAACTGCAAGTGTGGCACGCCAGGCTGAAGCAGCCCGACGCTGTAGCCACCTGCCCATGTAGCCACACAGGTCCATGACCATGTCCATGACAGTCAGGGAAAGGCTGACAAAACACGGAGACCAGTGTGAGCAGCCCCAGGGGCCAGGGCGTGGCCGGGGCGGACTCACTACAGCGGCATAAGGGGACTTTGGGGGTGATAGCTCTGTATCTTGGTGATGGTTCACAAGAACCATAGAGGTTCGTCAAAATTCTAAAAAGGGTAAATTCTACTCTATGTAAATTATACCTCAAGTTTTTAAAATGCAGCCTGAAATAATAATGGTGATGATAACGATAATAATAATAATAACCTCAAATGCAAAGTCCATGTTCCAGGCATGAAGCAGAGGCCCTGGGGATCCACCTCAGCAGAGCAGAAAGAGGCCCAGTTAGCAATAGCCAGCCTTCATCAGCCAGGCGTGTCTGCCTGCAGACCTTCCCCAGGACGGTGCCTCGCACAGCATCCTGAAACTGGTGTATTCGCACCCAAATCCGGCTTCCCTCCCACTCCCCTGACTGGCAGGGGCATCACTGTTGGGCACCCCGGCCCCCTCCCAGCCATGGGGATGCTGCCTTGCCCACTCTTCCCAAAGCCACCACGAGCAACAGCCCTCTCTTCTCCCTGTTTTACAAAAGACACAGGCAAAAAGGTGGCTCTTAAGCTTTCTTGAGTCTCTAACACCTTTAAAAACATGCACTCTGTGAGGGGCCACCTGTGGCTCAAAGGGGTAGGCCCACCCCCATATACCAGATGTGGTGGGTTCCAACCCAGCCTCAGCCAAAAAAAAAACTGCACTCTGACATGTAACCTCGAAAACCGCACATGCTCACACACACTTTGTACCCTTGAAGCCCCTGTGGAGTCCCCAGGACCCCAGGTTCCAAACCCTCAGATGAGTGAGCACTATGCATAATCCCCAGCTTGCCAGTGCACCCTGTACCTGCTTTGACTCACTCAGAGGACCCCTAGCCTGGAAGGAGGGCCGTGCTGGGAAGGAGATGGGGTTTGCCAGGACAGTCCTGGGTTGTTCCCTTTCTCCTGTGAAGACAGTGCTGATTCAGATGTGACCGTTCTGCTACTCCGGCCACAGCGGGTGATGGTCATGGGCTGGGGGCCTTATCATCCCACATGGCCATATCATGTTTTATGAGGGAGACCACTAAGGCACCAACCAGACGTGGTCACCAGCTGATGGCAAGGCTGTCCTTACAGGTTCAAGGCTGCCCATCTCTAAACTTGTACCCTTGCGAGACCCAGCACTAGCCGACAGGCCTTTCTCATCTTGCTTTTTGTGTCTATACATTTAGTCTCTCTTATTTCTGCTACTTTTTCTCTTGAATTATTCAAGAAATGTTTACTTGAAAGTAGTTATCTGAGCCACTTTAGTCATTTCCCCTCAAAAGTGCATCCTATGAATAATATCAACAAGCCCCAATTATGAAATGATACCTGAATGCGCCCAAATTGCAGTGCTTAAGCTGTAATTTTCACTGACAAAGACATGGAAGCCAGAATGTGCAGATTATTCCAAATTTCATCAAATCCCAATGGAGCAGAATCCCATACTCTGAATAGAATATTTAGCCTGATGATTCTAACTGAAAACCGTTCTCTTTCTATTCT
This sequence comes from Arctocebus calabarensis, assembly GCA_963573935.1. Lineage (NCBI taxonomy): Eukaryota > Metazoa > Chordata > Mammalia > Primates > Lorisidae > Arctocebus > Arctocebus calabarensis. The sequence goes on along the minus strand of CAUYON010210000.1, from coordinate 690 downwards.
AAAGCACTCAAAACCAGAGAAGTTTGTGGAGGTTGTTGACCTCCAGTAGCTCTGTCGAGAAACAGTAGGATCTATTTCCATGGAGACCGAGGAATCTGAAGATTTGGAAAGGACCCAGAGAAAATTAGTGAGTGGTTCACAGAAAATTAATGGTGAACCAGCCACGGTGAGGCCTGAGTTATTCTCAGAAAATGAAGAGACTTCCTGTGCTGATCAGGAGATCCATGACAAAGAACCCCATCGCTGCACCCTGATTCAGAGAAACTCCATCTTCAACCGTGCCATGAGACACAGAAGCAAAGCCAAGCCCCAGAACACCCCTGTCCGGAACGCCACCCGCCTCGCAGGTCAGTGTCACAGCTGCTCCTTTATATCTAGTTAGCATCATCAGTGCTGAAAGTCCTCATTAAATGAGCATAAACAGCACAGAAAATTATCGAGGACAGTTCCAATAAAGTAGTGCATTTAAAAACCACTTCCTACAGAATTCAAATCCCCCCAATGTGATGATGTGTTTGAAAGTGTTGACCCTAGTTATACAATTACACTGGCTTCTATCCGAAAGAGATTCTTGTTCTAGAACTCAACAAAACCCCCAGGTGCACAGCATTCTAGGAGGAGACCTGGGGGCTGCCCATTGATGGGTCACATGGGAACAGGAATTTCTCAGTACTGGAGGAACAGGGAATT
>CAUYON010209989.1:0-80816 GCA_963573935.1 Arctocebus calabarensis | reverse complement strand
GTGTGTGTCCCTGTAGGTGTGTCCCCATGTGGGTTTGTGTCCCCGTGTGGCTGCGTGTTCCTGTGGGTGTGTGTCCCTGTAGGTGAAAGTCCCTGTGTGGGTGTGTGTCCCCATAGGTGTGTGTCCCTGTGTGGTTGTGTGTCCCTGTAGGTGTGAGTCCCTGGGTAGGTGTGTGTCCCTGTAGGTGTGAGTCCCCGGGTAGGTGCGTGTCTCTGTAGGTGTGAGTCCCCGGGTAGATGTGTGTCCCTGGGTAGGTGTGTGTCCCTGTAGGTGTGAGTCCCCAGGTAGGTGTGTGTCCCTGTAGGTGTGAGTCCCCAGGTAGGTGTGTGTGTCTCTATAGGTGTGAGTCCCCGGGTAGATGTGTGTCCCCGAGTAGGTGTGTGTCCCTGTAGGTGTGAGTCCCCGGGTAGGTGTGTGTCCCTGGGTAGGTGTGTGTCCCTGTAGGTGTGAGTCCCTGGGGAGGTGTGTGAGCCTGTGTGTGCTTCCTCCGTTGCCTGTAACTTCAGCATCTAAGGGCTCATAATAATACTGTAGTAGTTTCCCAGGGCTGCTGTAACCAATTGTCAGAAACCAGGTGGCTTTAAAACAAAAGACATTTAGTCTTTCACAGTTCTGGAGGCCAGAAGTTGAAAACAAAGTGTCTGTGTAGGGCCCCCTCTCTTTGCTCGTCTCTTCTGGCTTCTGGTGGGTGGGCACCCCTTAGCCTTCTCTGGCCTGCAGCAGCAGCCCCCCAATATCTGCCTCTGTCCCTGTACAGCTGGCGTCCTGCTGTGCACCCCCTATCTCCACAGCTCTCTCTCCTTATAAGGGTATCAGCCACTGGACTTAGGCCCTCCCATATGCAGAATGACCTTATCTTACCTTGAGTACCTTTTTAAAGACTATCTCTAAATAAGGTCATTTTCTGAGGTTTTAGGAGGATGTGAACTTTTAGGGAACATTGCTCAGCCCAGTACAGCCAAATGGCGTCAGAGTTCCAGTCCTAGCACAAGTGACCAGAGCTCCACAGGCACCCGTGTGTTGTACCCGCTGAAACAGTCCTGCTCCTATGGTGGCTCTGCCCCAACGTCCCACCCAGTACTTCCTAAATGATGACAAGAACAGCTGCATTCCTAATATTGGCATGGGGTCTGTGTAGAACTTAGGACCTTTTAAACATCTTCCTATATACGCTACTGTTTCATTTGGATCTTACAATAATCTTACAAAATAAGCAAGATAGAGTTTATTGTCTTTGATTGATTGGTAAGCAGAGGCTCAGAGAAGTTAAGCAATTTTCCCACACTCACACAGCTCATACATACAACAGCACACGGATCCTCAAGGTTCGTGCTCACTGTTCTTCATATTATCATCATTGAGGTCATAAATCTCTACCTGCAAACCCGGTGGCACCAGACCAAGCATCTGAACTCGTGGTACTTCATTCATGCTCTACCACTGCCCCCCAAAGTGACAACTGCCCCAGTGACTCTACCACACAAGCTGTACTGATAACTGTGAAGCATTTTCTTACTGAGTTCAATGTGGGCTTCAGGCAGTCAAGCGCTTATGACGTCCTCCTGGTTAACCACAGACTAGCCTACTTAATCAGGAATGAAATCTGATCAAAGTGAATATTAGTGAAATCATTGCTGATAATCATAATTCTTATTATTTTGTGCCATATCATCTGATGTTTCTATCAGCAATCATAAGATGTTTCTATCCAGCAAACACTTCCAGGTGGGGTGGTTGGCCACGTCACGCAGCTCACCAAAGAGGACGTGCTGGTGCTTCTCTCATAATGGGCTCTTGTTTGCAGTGATGGTAGACCCATGTTTGCTCCTTATATATTATAGGTAGAGCGACGACTTCTTTTTCACAGTGTATGGGACATTTTTCTACCACGTGAAAACTCTGCCTTCTGCAGCCTTTGTCTTCTTCTAGCAGCCCTGGCCCCCTCCTCCACAGTGGGCTGTGGTTGGCTGGCGGGCACCCCAGGGGGCCTGGGGCCCAGCCCTTCCTGGCCAGCACCTGCACAAGTGGGATGTGTGCCCCAGGGCATACGTGTTATTAGCCAAGTTCCCTCATTAAATGACCTATGGGCTTGGTATTTTAAGTAGGTGGGTGTGGAGAATGCAAGACTCTCAAGTGCTTTCCTCAGCAAGCTGTGGCCGGAGTGGTGAGGAGGGCAGACTGGCTAAGTAGCAACAGCCCCCAAATTGGCTCTTTGGCACCAAATGCAGGGAAGGAAGCACTGGGCCGCTGCAGAGAGAAGGAACATTCCTGTTGGGTGCAGGAGGGAGGCCCAGAGACTCCTGAAGCACCTACTGGCTTTGGCCCCATGGACCAGCAGAGTCTTTGGCTGGTGTACAAATGACCCCAGCGCTGACCCTGTGTGCTACAGAAAAGCCACAGCTCTTAGCTCCAGAAGGGCACACGACAGGGTCACAGGTGCCCTGCATGGGATGGGGCCAAAGAAAGGGAGCAGCTCTGAGACCCCTCTTCTCCCGCTCATGGGAACCTGACCCCCACGGCAGCAGTCTGGCCACGGGCTGGGACCTGGAGGCCCCTGCTGAGAAGTACAGACACTAGGGCTGAGGAAGAGGTGAAGAAATAACAGGGGGGAGGGCTGTGCAGACATGTGCTTGGAAGCAACAAGGGAGAAGAGCTTCATCTTAAAATCCCGCGGAGATGGAGCTGCACGGGGTTGGCTAACGGTGCGGGCTCTCAGATGGTCAGAACCCAGCTCTGCCACTTGCTGGCTGTGTGACCTCCGGCAAGTTACTTAACCTTTCTGGCGCCCCAGCTTTGCCATTTTTTAAATGGCATTAATAACAGACATTCTACCTCGTAGCATTGTAATGCAGGTTAAATGAAATAATAGATACAGGAGTCAAACAATTTAGTTCACGAACTCACCCTAGAGAAAGCGCTACATTCCTTACTGCTGAATATCAGTATGGTCGCCTTTGAGGCACTCCTCTTAGGAAGCTGTGCACCAATTCCAGTGCCTCCCTTTGAAACAGTTTTGGAATTCTTTCTCTGGAATGGCCATCAGAGGTGTCATATGTGGTCTGACAAGTTAAGTTCACGAGTTCTTCCTAGAAAAAGAGCTTGAAGGGTGGACTAGGCTCTGGCCTTGGTCCATAGCTTCCCAAGGGGAGGACTTTGAAGGTGACTGTGACTGTAGTGATATTCAGCAATGAGATATGTAGTGCTTTTTCTAGGATGAGTTTGTGAACTTAATTGTCTAACCTCATAAAAGCAGGGCACAGAGGAAATAAATGTCAGTTAAATTATGCAGCCTTAGGGAAAGATGGAGACTTTACCTCTTTCATGTTTACACGGATGGAGCTGGAAAATATTCTTCTTAGCAAAGTATCTCAAGAATGGAAGAAAAAGTATCCAATGTACTCAGCCCTAATATGAAACTAATTTATAGCTTTCATATGATGGCTATAGCCCAATTATAGCCCAAGAATATGGGGAAAGGAGCAAGGGAGGGGAGAGGATGGGTGGAGGAAGGGTAATTGGTGGGATCACACCTACCGTGCATCTTAGAAGGGTACAGGTGAAACTTACTAAATGTGGAATATAAATGTCTGAACATAATAACTAAGAAAATGCCATGAAGGCTATGTTAACCAGTTCCATGAAAATATTTCAAATTGTATATAAAACCAGCACATTGTACCCCATGATTGCATTATTGTACACAGCTATGACTTAATAATAAAAAAAATGTCTGTTAAATTATCATTAAAGATGTGACCGACATGATTCCACCAAGACTGGAGATGTGACAAACTCTCTGCAGAGGGTCCAAGGACGTGCCATGACGTTGAATGAGGGGAGAGGTGTGTGTGTGTGTGCGTGTGTGTTAGTGTTCAGTAGGTGGTGGAGCGGCTACTAGGTCTAAGCTTCAACTCAAACTTCAAGCTTGCTCCTGCCCCCTCAGCTGGCGACCTTTGCAAGGCACAACTGTGACTGGCGGATACAGGGTGTAAACAGCCAGGCTGGAAGCTCCTCACTGAAACACGTCACCTCCCTCGACGCCAACTTGTCCATTCAAATGCCAGGGCAAAATACTAACTGCTTTATTTAGTTGGGACGAAGTTCATGGGGTGAATCTTCCTGGACACTGGCTCCCTGGACTCATTCTCCAAGGCGAGGCAACTAGGCGGCCCCGTCCGTCTAGGCTTGATCAGTCTTGATGTTTACACCCCGGGCCCGTGAACTTTGACAGCCGACTGTGGTCAAATAAAGCCACCATGGATGGACACTGCAGTTCCGCATGGCCCGGCAGACACTCCACTTCCTCACCACATCGTGCAGTGGCTAAACCTCAGGCCTGTGGCACATGCGCACACAGCTGCCCCCAGGACCGAGGGGGGGAGGGGACCCAGAGCTGCCCAAGCTCCTTTCTGGCTCAGCTGTGGAGGAACATAAAAGGTTGGCCCAGCCACATCTGCCGCAGTGTCCCCCTGAGGCCAGCCAGCGTCTGAGGGGCGACCGGGTCTGTCCTGCTGGGACTATACCTCCCTGGGCTTTGTCCTGGCTAGTCAGCCCAGCTGTCTGCCTCCTCTACCACTCTCCATGTGTAGATTTGGATCTCTGAGTCATCTTCTCCTTTTGGGGGCAGTTTCAGGGGACGTGAAACTTGCCCTTTGTCACGCAAGGGAAGGCTGCAGCGCAAAGGATCCCTCTGCCCTGGGGGTCATACTCCTTAGGAAATGCGATCACAACATTTCTCACTCACTTGCAGGAAAGCCACTTGTGTTCACAGTCTTGAAAAATCCAAGAGAGTGAGAAAGAAAGATTCAATTAAAAAAAAAAAAGAAAGAAAGAAAGAAAAAGAAAAGAAAGAAATGCAGCTTTTGAAAACCAAGAGAGCCAATGAAGGCTCAAGCTCTGTTCTTCGCAAACTCAGGAAATCCCAAAAAATTTTGAAGGGTTGCAGGAAGATTTCTCCTTTGACCAACCGCAGATTGCGCTGGGTCTAATTTTGATCTTGGATAATTAAGTACTAAAATCAATGCCCTCTCAGATTCTAGGAGGAATCTGCACATGGAGTATTCATCACAAAATATTTTTAATTTGTATTTCTCATTTTTCTACTGGAACAACCTAATAGCCAAAATTCATGCTTTTTCTCCTCTTCACTTTCCTTATCCAAATATTTGCCACTATTTTTGACAGTGGAGTTGTATAATTAATTTATTTGGGGATTTCTGAACAGGGTGCAAATCCTTCAACTTGCACATCATTTCCTAGATCTGTAAATTGAACTGAACTAAGATGTCTAAGATGTTGGTTGGTACACTGTCAATACACTTACATGCAAAGTGTCCTGTGTTTCTGCCTATCTTTACCTAACCACACCAGCATCCACACAGGTAAAATGCAGACCAAAAACCCAAGCTGTCGGTATGAGGACCTTCAAAAGTCTAAGGCTGGGGCTGATGGCTCACACTTTTAATCCAACCACTTTAGGAGGCTATGGTAGGAGAACTACTCGAGGACGGGAATTCAAGACCAGCCTTGACAACACAGCAAGACCCCACCTCTACAAAACATTTTAAAATTGGCTGGCTGTGGTCGAGTACACCTATAGTCACTTGAGCCCAGGAGTTCAAGGTTACAGTGAGCCATGATCATGCCATGCATTCCAGCCTGGGTGACAAAGCAGGGCCTTGTCTCCTAACCAAAAAAAAAAGTTTGGATTGAAAATTAGAATCTTAAAATACGAAACTTGGGTTTTCCATAGAAGTAGCATTTGTTTGGAAAGGTGAGTTGTTTGAAAAATAGTTGTTTTCCTTGGAGAAAATTGAAGACGTGCAAAGCATTTTCTCTGGGATGATTAAGAAAATAAGTTATTTGAGAACAGCAATGATATTTTATTCATCTTTCTATCTTCTGTTCTGAGGCAATGAAAAGAAGTTTGATAAATGGATCAATGAATTGTGCCATAAACTTTCAGTTTGACAGCCGGTCCTTTCTGGCGGCTGGTTCCGCTGGGAAGGCCTGGCTTCCTGTTTCCGCCGCTCGGGGTGCTGGGCTGGTGCCGCTCAGCTGCAGGGAGGAGAGGAGCTCCATAGCCTCTCACAAACGGAAGGGATGGGCAGGCCTCTTTCTTCACAAGCAACACCCCTGAACCCACAAAGGGCCATGATGCGCTCACACAGCTTTGCATTTCCTTTCCCCAGATTTCATATTCCCTTTCTAATTCTCCTTTTTTATTGATATTACAATTCACTAATATCTCAGCAAGGGAATCAAGCTTTAGCCCCAACACCCCAAGGCCCTAAATTCTCAGCCTTCTCTACGCCAAGACCACACCTGCCAACCTGTTCTTCTTCCAGGAGATCCCTTAGGCTGGCACCTCCAACTCCCCCATCTCCACCCATGTGTTATGTTGTGTCCTCAGGCTGGGGCCACACAGGACAGGTAATCAAAGTGACCTCCTGGTGTGGCCTGCCTGTGACCTTGCTTATGACCCAGCACATGCACCTTAAACACACAGCCCAACACTCAGGGAGCTGGGCTGGGAGGCTTGGGGTCCGGACATTCTGCAAGGAAGGCGGCCTTGGGGTCCTCAGTTCCGGCTCAGCAGTCTTGTGACTACCTGATAATGATAGAAGGAAGGGAAGGTGGGCGTGCAGCGCCATTCCCAAATGGGTGTTTGCAGTTGGACTTAATCACATGTCTGAGGCTGTCTGAAGGGAACGTACACATTTTCAGTCTCCGCAGCGCTCTCTGAGCTCCCCAAGCACCCTTCCAATGTCCTTTCCATTCTTCTAACTGTAGTTCTGGTACCTTTCTACAATTGTCTGGTGTTACCTATCCCTGCTCAAACCTGGTGTGGTTCTCCATTTCATCAGGATCAGACTCAATTTCCAGCATGGATTTCAGGGCAATCTCTACTCCACCTTCCCCAAAGCCTCCCCCACCAGGCCACCGGAGCCTGTCTCAGCTCCTCAGCAGGCAGGGTGTGCCTCCCCACCTTGCTTCCTCTGCCTGGACATTCTTCTGTACGCTCCACCTGGGCAGCCTTCTTGGCTACCTCATGTTTCCACTTAGAGGACAACTGGCCAGGGAGTCTGACCCTCCACCAGGTTCTGCACCACTGCACCTTGTCTCCTGCCACACCTGTCTTACTATCCACACAGAAGACTGATGGTCTGTCTACTTGTTGTCCGTCCTGCTAGCCCCCAAAGGGCATGATTTCTCTTTGGCTGACCTTTATAGCTCTGATGCTGGCCTAGTGCCTGGCACACAGTAGGTGCATAATGTGTACCTAAAGAATGAATGAAGGAATGAATGAAATGCCACCTTGAGAGGGATGGGGTGGAGGAATGGTTATGATACAATAGAACAGACATACTTATGTCACACGGGTCAGTGACCAACAAATGTTTGTAATTCCAGTATATTATTATTATATTTATATTTGTTTATGAATAGTTATGAAATTCCTTCTGCATCTCAGGCACTCTCATTTTAATGGGTCCTTAGTAGGACAAAAGAATATAAATTTCTCGCCACGAAGGAGTGGATAGTGGAAAATAGCATCATTCCTTACTTTCTGATTCAGCGAGATGCATGCGGCCTCCTTTGCTGTAGAGTGAGCCAGACCTCTTCTTCCTAAGTCTTGTTATATATACACTGTTTTGCATTTCTCATCCTAACAGCCCTGTGAGGGATTGATGAAAGGTGTTTTTATATCCACTGTACAGATGGGGAGACTGAGGCCAGTACATCTAAGTGAGTCCTTTAAGTGTGCCCACTTTTCATATTACATCACACATTACTTTCCAGAGACTGGCAGAATCATCATAAATAGATGTGTGTGTTTCTATGTTTTTATTATGAATCAGAGGAATATCAAATAGGACACAATGGCTTTAGTGTAATCTAGAGCCTGGGGATTGATCCAGAAGGCAAGGTAGTGTAGCAAGGCACCTTCCCAAGTAACATCCATATGAACCAATTCTCAGTTAACCTGTGGCCAAAAGAGAAAAGTGTAGGTGGTTGTCCACTTGCAGATTAGGAAAATGCTGAGCTGCACCCTTAAGAATGGCTTCCAGTGGAACAGCCAGGCTGTCCTCAAGTGCTGTCCAAGGCAGGCTGCCGTGGCACTACTGCAAACTCCCTTCAACCTGGGTGGAGGCAGCAATTAGGGCTGGGGAAGAATGTGATGCTGCCAGCTGCCAGCCTGCATAGCCCAGGGACAGGACAAAGGGATTATTCTGCTTCATTGTTAAAATGCAGTGTTTATTGTTAAAATACGATTGGGAATTGAAAGGGGCATGTATGAATCATAAATATTTGCATGCCAGTAATGTTTGGACAAAAGCGCTGGAAAGGCTAAGTTGGGAGAACTTCTTTTCCCATGAAAAACAGTGCTTCAAATTACAGTACATATTTAATTTCGTTTCTTCCATTGCTAATCTGAAATCTCAGGGCCTGCTACATATAACCCTTTCATGACCTCAGAGCTCTACAGGACTGAGAAATAAGGATAAGGGCCTATTCCCTCCTGGAAAACTCATCTGTCTACAATGGAGCAGGGGCTGGTGGTCGCCGTTGCTGTTGCTTGGGGACAGAGTTCCCACTGTCCACCTTCAGAGCCGGTGACACTGCAACAGATCTTACTACAAAAAGCAAAGACCTCTAACCTTTGTCTCATCTCAAATAATCAATCCTCACTGCACTCTGCTTTCCCATGGACAAAGGCAGAACTAAGCTCAGACAGTTCAAGTAACTTGTTCAAAGACACATGGCTTTGAGCCAGTGGCTTCCAACCAGGAGCAACTGGCCCCCCTGGGGACATCTGGCAATGTCTGCAGACATTTCTAGTTGTCACTGCTGGGAGGGTGGGTGCTGCTGGCCACTGGGTAGAGGCCAGGGGTGTTGTTAAACATTCAGTAACGTACAGAACAGTCCTGCAGCAAAGAACAGCTGGCCCTAAATGTCAACAGTGTTCAGGGTGAGGCACTTTCAGAGGAGGGTCCATGTACTGACCATGAGGCCTCCTGCCTAGCAAGTGGGAACAGTCCCAGGAATATTCACCCGCAGACACTGAATGCCCACCACGTGTCAGGCACTACCAACTGGCCACTGATGATACAATGTGCAGGCTTCTAGTTAAGGGCTAGAAGAGCTTTGTTTTTTGTGAATTTCTGGTAGTCTACCTCCTGGAGGTTTCTGAGTACATCTGAATTTCTTTCCCAGGGTGCTGGGTTCTCAGGTCCCACTGCAATGTAGCCCTCTTGCATGCCACAGCTGCACTGAGCTTTTCCCCAGTGCACGCCACCAGCCACACACCGGCTCTGTGTAGTCCCAGCTCTGGTGCCATCCATGAACTCTCTTCTGCACAGTTAACTCTCCCTACTCACAGATCATTTGCCACACAACTGAGCTCTATATCGAATCTGGGAGCTGCCGCTCTACTGTGGGGAGCTTAAAGGAAACAGATGTAAGTGTGGGGCAGGAACATTAGGAGGGTCTTCACGGAGTGCGAAAGCAAGTGAGCAAAGGGAAGAACAAACGAAGCAGTCAGTCACGAACTTCAACTTGCAGCAGGCATGACCTCAATGTAGAGGCAACACCTAGAGAGATCTTTGTTCTTTTGTTTTCAAATCCTCTTTCTTTGAGTCTCAGTATGGAAAATGGGTGACAGCAAAACTAACATGTTGGGACATGTGTGAGGAAACTCCAGAGGAACCCAGTGGCACCTGCAAGGCCCGCCTGTGGGCAGCAAACCAGGGCTGTCCTCTGAGATGGCCCAGCGGGTCGGGCCATGGGCCCTTCTCCCCTCCTTCCATATGCTGCCTCCATTTTTGTTTCAGATATGCAGACTAGCCCTTTCTGGTGTCTGGAAGTATCTGTCGGCAACACGCACCAGGACCTTGCTTTTATTCCTTACTTAATTCAAGTGGTCACTGTCCACTACCATCAGTTCTATTCCTGGATCAGCGGACCTGCGGCCCCTCTGCTGAAGTGTTCAGGAAAGAGCACCAAGCAGCCAGCAGAGTTTATCATTTCTGGGGTTCCATGGACCTGTGCCCGGCTGACATCATGACAGGGAGACTGCAGTGGGGAGCTGCCCCTGCTCCAGGGACACTCTCATCGGCAGCATCTCCTGTGCTCTGACATGTCCCTGACCCGGGCTCCTGGTGGGGCTAGCAGATGTGCAGAGATGTTGCAATTCCATGCATACAGAATGTTGGTATATTTTCATTTTTAAAAAACATTCAGGCCATTTAAAAAACACAGTGGCTCACGCCTGTAATCCTAGCACTCTGGGAGGCTAAGGTGGGAGGACTGCTTGAGCTCAGGAGTCTGAGGTTGCTGTGAGCTAGGCTCATGTCATGGTACTCTAGCTCGGGTGACAGAGTGAGACTCAGTCTCAAAAAAAAAGTTTAATATTCAGCGACGCTCTCTCATTTTATTTTTTATTCTGAGTTTTTAAAATTAGGTTTTTCATAAACTTTGGAGAAGGGGTAATTAGGATTTGCATGTGGGCCCACATCGGGGCTCCACAGTGTTAGCAGGACTGACATTGGGTCTTTGCTGGGGGAGCTGCCCAGTTCCCAGCAGATCTTCAGCAGCTCCCTGATCTCTCCCCACTAGATGCCACTAGCACGCCTGAGCCCGTATGCGACAACCGAAAATGGCTGCAGATACCACCAAAGGTCCCCTGGGGGACAAATCACCCCAAGTTGGGAATCACTAAGAGAGGGTATCATCAAAATTGATAAGCAGACAGACAGATAAGATACAGACCACAAAGCACCCAGTGGGTTCAGACAGAATCATGAAAGCAGGACTTCTGTTGTAGGTACAGGAGACACACCAGGTAAAGAGGCAGATGAAGTCTTCCTATATAAATTTAGCTCCTCAATATTACAGATGCTAGACAGACGATCGATACTGACTGTATCCCATATCTTTCAAGTAGAAAGAAGTAAAGACCCCAAACGGATGCCTTGAGCAAACTGGAGGGTTTCCATTTCCAAACAGACCTGCCCTCCTTGCCTTGTAGGCCCAGATCTGATAAGCACGCAGATGACCAACTGTGCTTAAACCATCCATATTCTTGAGCAGTTACCTTTGTTTGCATAAGGTGACTCAAATGAGGCCACACACCACCCCTGAGGGTGCTGGCCAGCCCTCCTTGGCCTTCCCATTAACTGAACAGTCTTCTTTGGGTCAGGCAATGGGGAGGTGGGTTAGTTTCACAGTTTGCACTGTGCACACATCCTTAATGATGGCCTTAAATCTCAAGGTAAAAGCAGGGATTAATCTAAGTTGAAAAATAAACAGGAAATTTACTTACATCTTCTTTGAGAAAAACACAGTTTAAATGGCTCCTAAATGAATGCTGTCTCACCAAGGAAATGAGAAGAAACACATTTTGAATTTAGCAATAGAATAGCCGCGAGCCTCTCAAAGGAGGTCACTGGTATTATTTTAGGATCTATGGGCCCTCAAATACCTTACTCCCTTGCTGGAGAAAGTCTAGTGACATCAAATGGAGTTCCTCTTTGGGATATGGACCCTAATACCTGGGTCACTATGAAAGTTTTGAGACAGACCATGTTGTGGTCCATTATTTCACTTCCAAGGAACACAGTCAACAGAGCCCTTTCTGATCGACCTGTGCAAGTTTCAACTTGCTCAGCTTATCAGTTGCTGGGAGAGAATTATTTATATTCATCTGTGCGGATTTTACATTTCTCAATTTTTGTGTATCTGTAAACCTTCATAATGACCCTGATACAGGCAAACAGAGGCTGGGCAATATGTGGGAAGCTCAAATCAGCACGGTGCAAATTGGACACTGTCGAAAGCTCCATTCTCAGAACAGATGGAAACACGTTCTCTGTTGAATGCAGGACTCACATCAGAACCCAGGATGGAGGGTGGGCATCACATGACATCCACTAATGCATGTTCATAAACACAAACTTTGAAGAGTTGCAATTTGTCCCCTATCCCCTACCAGGGAGCTGACACCACTGGCCCATTTGGAACTATTCATATGCAGCTCCTTAAATCCACGCTGCTCATTTTTTAAATTTCTGGGCATTATTTTATGTGGGTTTCAGATGAGAAGACATTATTAGCATGAACTTAGTCTTCAAAGACAATTGGGTCCAAGAAGTCTCTTCATGCAAGTACGGACATTCTCTCTCTCACACACCTACCCCTCACCCCACTGGCTAAGAATCCAGCACCTTCAAAACCACATACCCTCTTCATACTGGTAGTACGTGGTTAGTCAGAAACAGCCCTTCCTGATCCGAACTTGTTTCATAATCATCAACAGAAGGAAAACAGTCATCAGCCAGTACACTGTCTCTCCTTTGAAACAAGTAATTTTTCCTTAAAAGAAAACACACACACACACAAAACCAACCAACCAGAAACACAGAAAACATACCAGTTTCTCCACCCTTCTCTCACCACTCGCCAACCAGCACAAAAAGAAAATACAACACTGATTTATTAGAACCAGAGCAGGGTTGCAGCCGTTGGCTGGATCACTGTTTATGTCTATAATGCTTGCTGCTGAAACAGGAAGCTCTAAAAATCACTCAAGCATTATTTCTCTCGGAGGCACTTTCTGATTGATAGTCTTCTGTCCCGACCAAAAAGAACTGCCTCCCCCAAGTGCAACTGACTGGCGAGGAGGGGTGGAGGGTGGGTGGAGACACCCATAGCTTCTGCCCATCAGCTGTAAAATATGGTTCATACAAATCACCTCCAAAGCTATTACCAAAAAAAGCTCTCTGACACCATCTGCAATGCCTGGCACTTCATACAATCAGCAAGAAAACCATGAAGGAATAAATTGTGAAACTGTTTTTTGCAAGCACAAGTAGTTTTCAAGGAAGCTTTTTTCTTTGGTCCTTGCCATGGCTAGGCCACCCCTAGGCTTCGAGCAGGGCAGGGAGCAATTTGCTTGAAAAAAGTGCCTCCACTCTTTTATTGGCAAAAGTAAAAGAGAAGCCTGATCTGGAGAGATGAATTTTACATCAGACCACGGACACAAGCTTTTGACCTGCCATTGAAAGGAAGTGGCTGCTTGGTTGGCTAAGGTGTGGGACGTCAGACGCTGGGTCTTTTTTCATCTATATGTGCTCACTCTGAAATCTGAAAGCAGATTGCAGTATATATATGTGTATGTGTACACACACATGTATAGTATATAAATTTAAAGTGTACATCAATAATAACAGAGAAAAAAAGAAGAAAAATGGGAGGGTTGATTTTAATAGAAGTCAGTTTTTTTCCTTGGATTCTCTCCAGAATATCTGATCGCCAGCTTATGTAGTGAATGTTATCTCTGAAACAGCTCTTGGGTTGCCAGATAAATTTCTCTTCCCACATTATACGAATCTGTGATTGAATAGAGAATGACTTGGATCCTCCAATAATACTGTGAGTCCTTCAGGCCATCTCTCAGTAGTAACCACTACAGAAAGACATACCACTTTTTATTTGGAATACTAGTACTTTTATCCTTTTCTAAATGGACCGTCCCTTCATCTCTACCTGTCTCCCACTCCTCTGAAAGGCAACCTCCCCCTACTCTTTCCCAAATAATGTAACATAACTTAAGAATGAAAATGTCTTATATAACTAACATTGCACTAATATGCGCTAACCCAGATTGTGACAGAGGAAATATTATGTCTGAAAAGACATCCACAGCACGGAATTTCATTTTATAAAAGCTTTGGGAAAGGGTACTATTTTGGAAGTAGGCAAAATTAAGGTTGCCAGGGAGGTCAACATAAACACAAATTCTACCAAGAAAGGAAACCCCGTCCTGAAAGGCGATGGAACACTTGGCCTCACAGGGCTGGGCGTGGAATGTGCATGGCCACTCTGCAACCAGAAGCCGACCTGGGCCCTAGAGAGGAGACTGTCCTTTCAGTGACAGACTGAGCGATTCCATGTATGCACACCTGATGGCTGTCCCAAGGTCTGGACTAACAGTTTGAACAGGATCTATTTTTCTAATAATATAAGCCGGGTTCTGGCTATAACAAAACTGGGTGTTACTAAAACCACACAGGGTGCAAGAAAAAGTCTACTTCATTTGTTCATTTATTTATTATTTTCCAGGTATTTACAATGTGCTGCATAGGGCTGGGCCGGCCCTCCATGGTCAATGCAAAGTTCCAAATTCATAGACTCTTGGCCTTGGGGTCATGGGTCCCTGGAACGTCTACAGACAAGTCCAGCAGTCTGGAAACTGAAATTCTATGTGAAATTTTATGTGAAAGTCCACGTGTGCATTTTTTTCTCCCTTGGGAAAACTCATGAAAAGGATTTTAAAACTTATCTAAGATATTCCCAAAAGATTAAAAATTATATTCTTAAGAAAAATTAGGAGGAAATCTGCAGTCGATTATCTTGCCCTATTGATGATGTGGTTGGTGATACATATAGTCTAGATTTCTTCTTTGGTTCTAAAATGAAATAACTACACCCGTATTTACAGATCAATCCATTCTTTCCTAACTGATTAAAAATCCCACCACGGATGAAGCACTCCCAGATTTCATTGATAACACATCTTAAATGTCTCTTCAGCTGAGGCCATGATATACCCTCTTGCAACTCTAAAAACAGTAGCACCTGCATCAACTGCATGTAAACAGTTGAGCAAATTAACCTCACCAAAGTGGATTTCTTTTGACTCCAAACTTGAATTTCTGGAGGTGACAGATAGTCCTGGACCATGTGGTTAGAATGTGAATTGTTCTGGACCATCTGAACCACCTGCATGTTCACATAACCTCTCAAGTTCAGCACAGCTTACCTAACATGAGGTCCCTACCTTTCTCATCTCCTGAGAGCTGCTATCTCCTCTTGCATTGTAAAGAAAAGGTCAATTTACATGGAGATACTGAATCAAAGGGAGAAACATTCCAAGGGTGAGATATACCCTGAACAAGATTTAAACTGCCAGGGAGAAAAAGGAGGGAATGGAAGAAAAGAAAGAAGGTTCGGGCTGCGGAGGGGCCAGTGTAGTCAGAAAGGCTTGTAAAAGCCGGACGGGCAGGTTTTCCCAGTTGCAGCTGAACCTGAGGTTAGGTGCTCTGAGCCTGGACCTCAGCCAGTGCCCAGACAGATCATTTTTGTAGCACGGAGAAAAATCCTTCTACATTCAACCTCTGGCAATTTCTAAAAGATTTACGATCCCCACAGACTGGGAGCTGTTAAAAAAGAAAAAAGAAAAAAAGAGAGTACTTCCTTTTCTACTTTTCAAGAGGATCCATGGGATTAGTGGATTTTGACAGAATTCAAAGCTGGCAGTGAAAGTGTGGGTGAGCCAGAAGCCAGGACCTTCCAGGCCACTGCGTGGTGTGTCAACGCCAAGGGGATAATTTCAGGCACATTTTCAAGAACAAAAATGAAACAGTGGATAGTCTTCAGATCACTTAATAAAACACAATGAAAATTTTAAAAGATAAGATTCGGTGAAGAAGATTATGACTAATTGTCAAAATTAGTGAAAATCATCTGCTCTCTTCCTAATGGGAAGCAAATTGCAAAAAAAAAAAAAAAAAAAACAAAGAAAGAAAGAAATTTGGCAGGGTTTGATGCTGACACTTACACTTAAAGAGCAAAATCAAATTGCATTTTATGACTCTGGGAAGGAACTATGAGACAGGGTCAAACCGGGCCTTTTGACAGCTCATTTTGTTTTGTAGCATTGACCAAAAAAAAATAAAAAGAAATCACTCAAGATTAACAATATACCCAGTAACCATAATTGAGTTGAGCGTTCAATTAGGGTTCCCGTACCACATATTTTCGATCGCATATTATCACAAGTGAGGAGAGCCTGTTCAAAACAAATACTGTCCATTTATGGCATTTCAATTAATTTTCTCATTCCAGGATATGAGAACGCAGCCCAGCCTTGGTTGCAGTTCTGTTACCTTTTGGGGTTTATGCAAACTCAAGGGCATACTGGCACGAATCAGGCAGCCAAGCGCAAACAATCCACACCTTGGGGAAACAGTTCACTGTTACCCAAGTAAACACAAGCAGCTATTAGTCACCCACTCAAAACAGAAATAGCCAATGAGAGAGCAGAGAGATCAGCCCTCAACGCCAGAAAAGAAAGCATGCTGCTTTCAAAATCACATTCTTCCTCACCACCGATTTACTGTGGATTGCCAGAAAGCCACTGCTGAACTTCTCATGGGGAGCTGCCAGAACATTAAATAGTTTTCAAAACTTTTACACCCCAAACCTAGCACATAGACCCATGTAGATGCAGAGTTATGAGGGTAATACTTTCTTAGGAAAAGCAACCAAATGATACTCAGCTATGGATTCCTCATAGCAGAAATCCACAATAACAGAACCAGGAGAGTTAGCAGGTGGAAGGGCACGGACTGGGTTGTGGGCCTTTGTTTTTTATTGGCTGCTCATCCTACTCGTCCACAGCCTTCAAGATGTTTTCTAAACACACATCTCTGAATCATAATGAGAACTCCATTTACAGAAAGGCAGGGACTTGTAACATAACAAGTGAACCCATTTAATGACTTATGCGTTTATATCTTGTAGCGTCACTCATGCTTTCAGTAAGTGGATATAATTTTCTTTGCATTAACCTATTATTAACATGGTATTATGAAAACGTATTCTTAATCATGTTATATATTTTTTATTTTTTTCATGTATGATTCTATTATGAAAATGCTCCAGACAGCTGGGAAAGCAAAAACAATACCCCCCAAAAGTCAACACACATTTACCTCCTTCCCCTCTCTGACTAATCAAATTCCCTGGGAACAGAAATTTTCTTATATTTTTAAATGCTTTTTATAAAGAGTAATGATTCTCTTATGTTTACATGTTCTTTGGTTGGACCTTCAATTTATTTCAATACAAGAGGCATCACTGTTATTTGGGTATTTTATTACAAGTCTTTCTACTAACTTAAAATAGCTCTTATTTATAAGATTATTCATGGCTATATTACAAAAATGAGGTTTACAAAAATAATCCTATGTCTTTCAATTGAACCTTAGGTACTTGTTGCTGTCTATATAAAATATGACGTAGGTTCTTTCAATACAGAGTAAATGCGATAGTCAAAAATAATTGGAAACTAGAGGAAATTACAATGAGCCAATGTTCTTTCGGCCAATGCTTTGATAATAAGTTAAAGGCAAAGAAACAGAAAACTCCACATAGAGCTAAACTAATGCAACAACGATTCCTTGGACAATTCAGTCTCTAATATTATTAGTACCTAAAATGTTAACCATGCCTAACTATTCCCCCCAAATTATAATAGGGGATTCAAAAGAAATAAACCAAGAAGTTCACATTGCTATTACTGGTACTAATACTATTTTTTTCAACATCATACACCAGAAATCCCTAAAAACTGTTAGAAATAATCATCGGAAGCGTTTTCATTTGGTAGCACATAGATCATAAGTCAAAAGCTTAAATATATTTTTGAATATCACTAGAAAGAATCACCATTGCATAATCTCGGTTTCCAGTATTGCAAGTTTTACATTTTTATATTTTTGTAAAAATCTGAGGACTATTTTTGAGATTCACAATTCATGTTTCGTATGGTTCAGATTAGAGTTAAACCCATTCAGTAATACAAAGCAATAATGGAATGGTAGATTGCTGCTAAAAATATTAACTTTTAATGTTAAATTTTAAATAAATATTTTTTAAAAGCTTGGCATAGCAGTAACAACATGAAGAAAGATGCATTTCTGGGGATTCCTTCACAAACACTGCTAGAAATTTTGAAATCTAGGTTTTTTGCCATGAAATGTGTTTCAAGGTCAGTTTTGACAGATACCTACCTCTTCCACTTCGACCGACAAACCTGAGGTCATTGAATCTTGCGACTTGGTTCTTCATGGCCGCAGTAGCATTTCTCAGCTCCGCGGAATAATTTTCATCATTGCCTGCCATCACGGTGACCAGAGTGCCATCAGGAACGTCCCCTAGTGCCACCACCTAAACATCAGGCAAGGGACAAATAGAGACATCAGTCTGTATACTCGTATGTGTTTGTGTCATAATTGTTTTAAAATTAAATGTGCATTAAATGACACTTTTTAGGTTGCCAAAGAATAGTGATCATTACTTGCACAAAACAACAGAAAAGTGATTAATGGGAAGACTTACTTTTTATGCTAGCATATGTAATAAAATATAAATTTTCAAATAATGAAACGTTTGCTAAATTCACCTAATAAAGCCACAAAAGGTCAAATAGTACAGTTGGAACAAGACTAATGATAGCAAGAACGTTGACAAGCCATGTGAGCTGATGGATACAGTGGTCTCTTCTTAATCCTTCATGTTTGAGAAACAGAATGTCTCATGTTTGTAAACTTATAGCCTAACCCATCTTTCACTTGCCCAGACCTCAGCTGACAGGCCTAAGAGGGCTGACATGTTATTTTTAAGTGTTTAAACTTACTTCTGCTAAGATTAAATTCCATCTTTGCTGATGATTCTTGAATAACTTAAACTGTCCCTCTGTGGTTCATCTTTGAAGACCAATCCTTGCTTCTATCATCTGGAATTTCACTAGCAGTACATTCCAGCATGCACAGGAAAAAATAGCAGAATCGTACCCTTTCTTTATTTCTAAGTATAAAATCAACAGACCTCAGAGAAAAGGGGCACTCACTATCATGCACTACCCTCAACTCAGGGTTGGAACTGGGTTCCATTTTTATGAGTCCTGAAGACCTGTTAATCTCATAGATAACTGAGGTTTTCTGAAAACCCAACCATTCGTGAGGAAGAATTCCTTTAATATAATTGAATAGGTAAGGGTCTCCTTTCAAGCTATTGACAAGAACTAGTGGATAAATATTTTTTATACTCCGGTAATTCTTAAAAAGTAATTTCAAGGTAAAATGCTCTAAAGGGCATGGCCTAAAGATACTTTTTGTAACAGTACCCACTTCCTGGCCATCATATGACCATTCAAGAAACTATGTTCTTGGTATAGACATTTATTATTAGCTATATTTACATTGTTTTCATTTTTCAAAATATTCATGGAATTTCAAATCAAAGTGCCTCAGTTATATTTATTTTTATCATTTCTGACATTTTTTAGGGTATCTTCTTAGTCAGTGGTGAAATGGATATTATTCATTCCAATTACATAATCTTGTTGTTATTTTTGAATTGATGAACGTAAACCATTCTTTAATCACCTGTTAGTTCTCCTTCCTCTGTTGTGCGCCTCCCAATTATGACCTAATAATTGCTACATCATTTTTCATAGGACCTATATTTTTGGTCCTCTTTTTTCTCTGTGTAAATAAGGCCACCACTGACTCACTTGGATGATATCAAAGTCATGCTTTTTAAAATTCCCATCTTCATTGTCTGTTTAGTCATAACCCTTTCCCTGTGTTTTCCAGGCAACTACCTTTTGTTTTTATTCATTACAACTGCTTTAGTGCAGTGGGTTCTTGGAGCAGGACAGAGAAACTGAACCAACTCACCGTGAGAGATGAAAGTACTTCTAAGCCCTAGACACTGGGATCATCCGTTCTCATGGAAGTAGGTAGGCATTTTCCTCTATTTTATCCAAGGTGCACTGTCAAAGTCAATCTGGGCCTTTTATCTCTCTTTTTAATCCTTTCATTCCAATTGCTGGACATGTTTCTATATAGGAGATTTTAAAACACTGCTATTTGTTCCCCAAGCACCCTCTAATTAGGTATTTAGTTCCTATTATAAGGGTGTTTGCTGTCATTTAATTAACAGCAATAACAGAACAATTCTCTTTCATTTTCAAAAGATATCATTGATATAAACCTCCCTGATCAGTTGTTTGATTATGGCTACCAAGTTCTTCTATTTCTGCAAAATGTGCTTGCTTTATTCTGCTCTTTTTAGTCTCTTAGAAATTTTCCCATTTCTTTTCGCTGTTTTCACTTCCCTCTGTCAAATTAGCTCACAGTGTTGAAATGTCCTCCGTGAACATGTTTGTACTTCCTCATCCCCATCTTCCTGTGGTGACCCTGGCTGCTCTATTCTAACTTGACATCTACTGAGTATACAAGGGACTGGATCCACTACGTGGTTTTCAAACTGAATAACCCCATTGTTGGGACGGAACCTGTAAAAAGGTTGCAATGGATAAATCTTGTTTTATAGCTCCCCAAATGTGCTCTAAGCCACCCTCCTCCTCTGTGGCCTTCACAGATTTCCATGTCTATGCCCCTCTCTTCTTTCCAATTCTGTCTTTATTGGTCATTTGGCAAATTCACAAGAAATTCACCAAGAAGAAACAAACAGAGAATAAAATTATCATGGTGGCCAAATAAGGAAAGCTTTTTGATGTTGGTTTAAGAATAAAACATTAAGAGCTTAACTCCTACTGTTCCCTCTTTTTCTTTTTTTTTAATTTGCAGAAATCAAAGATACTGGAGCACTCACATATCATTCACTTGCCCTTCTATTGATCTCTGAGGAATTTTTTTTTTTGAAGGGAGAAAAGAGTAATATTAAATTCAGAGAAATTTCATTAATAATGATTATCAGCCAATTGCTAACAAGTATACTTAAGCTGGGTTAAAAATTATTTTTTAAATGTAATACTAACATATCTTCTAATTTGATCCAGATTTGATCATTGATGGTCAATGTGAAGAGAATGTGAAAATGTCTACAGAAAAAAGCAACTGGGATGAAAAGCTATAAACAATAGGTAAGGGAACACAAACATTGACATTTTAACACAGACCAAACAGACAAGAAAGGACTTGCTGGCCAAAGACATCTCATATTTTGTTTTGCTTTTCTGTTTTTAAAGTATCAGGAAGTTGGGCAAAATATCAACGTTCTTATATACTCCATGGACTTCCCAATACCATTCTTGTCTAGTCTGTTCACAGTTCAAACTGGCATTTAAAACCAATTCTAATTAGGCTGAGATTACAGTTACAATTCATTTACTTCAAATCCCTTAATCTTTCAGTGTTTCAAAGAAGGCTCTGGAGTGGAACATACAATTCAGCCGAGATGACATTTAATGCATAGTTAGCTAGCTCTCGCCGCCAGAAATGTTACTTATTTCTTTTTTATAAAATGAATATTACCATCAGCATCTAAGGCCTCTGAACTTCCCTGTTGAAGGCATGTTTATGTCTTTGGATCTGGTGTACCAGGGCCTAAACAAACTGTAATATTAGAGTGTGACAAAATATATCCTAAGTCACCCAAACAGCTCTTTAGTTTGCTTATGTAAATACTACCTAAGATGGAGCAAATTTAAGATTTTTCCTACAATAAAATAAAGGTGTTCCATGGGAGGAAGGGGTGTGAAGAGAGAATGGATTGGGGTTCAAGATAAGCAATGAGGATGGTTTTAATCTATTTTAAAGAAAACACATAATTTCCAATCTCCCCTTAGTTCAGAAGATTTACATATAGACTATCAGAAGACTCCTAAAGAAGCACTACCCAGCTTTCTTCATCAACATTATCTGACTTTGTCACTGGTGCACACTTTCTCCTCTATCACACGGAGTACAATACCTCTTTACTGATTAACTTCCTAAAGAGACTGAGGCTTATTTAAAATCCAATGTGAAAGTAATAATTTCTGAAGAAATTGCTTGGGTGGTGGATAAATAGGGAGTTATGGACACAGTGACTCAATCTGAGAGGCAGGCGGGGTTTGAAGTTTAGTTTGCTTTTATCCCTAAATTTTGCATTTGCTAGCTCACTGAAAATTTTGTCTCCTCTTCCTCAGCGAGCAGGTTTTCTTAAGGAAAAGGCCTTTCTTTATGAGGACTGGGGTGATGACAGATATTAATAAAGTGGTCCGATTTCCCCCCAGATGTTCTCAAGAGACTCACTTGAACTTTTTTCAAGAAATCTACACCTTGATTTTAGTAGCCTACAGAGTAACACACAGTAAAAACAATGACTTGTTTTTTTTTTAAAAGTGAATTGTCAAAAGTCATTTTTAAAAGGAAACTATGGCTGTTATGATTTCTGCTAAAAGGAATTCTTTGATGGCTCATAAAAGCAATTTGTATGATTTTTTTCATTCTTTTAAAAGAGAATA
Organism: Arctocebus calabarensis; assembly: GCA_963573935.1. Classification (NCBI taxonomy): domain Eukaryota; kingdom Metazoa; phylum Chordata; class Mammalia; order Primates; family Lorisidae; genus Arctocebus; species Arctocebus calabarensis. The sequence goes on along the minus strand of CAUYON010209989.1, from coordinate 58,711 downwards.
AATATTCTATTTGGTGGCTGGAGACTGCATTGCTCAAACTCCTCAAGATTCTTAATCATTTAGGGTTTGATCTACTTGGGTGTAGGTTCTCTGGCAGAGGAGGGAGTTCAGAAGAGACCCCCATTTCCTCTCAAAGGGAGCCAGGAGTCTCTTAGTTCCCTGGTTTGTCAGGGCAATCCACTCCCTGGTTTGAGTGGCCCTTTGGATGACTGTCAGACTGTCTGTCTTCTGCTCTGATCTGAATGTGACCCCAGGGCCCCACCCTGTCAGGTCTCCTCTCAAGAGCCAGAGAAGTCAAGGCCCTCTGTTTATGGAAAGGTTAGAATGATTTAAAATCGAAAAAGCCTCCCAAAACAAATCCAAATAAATGAAAGAAGGGGAGGAAAAGACTCAAATGGCTGATCCCCTTCTCATTCCCACCCCCACCAAAAAATAAAACAAAACACAATGCCACTTTCAGAAGATGGAGTGGAATAGGAGGCAATTCTATAGACCATAGCCAAGTGCAAATTTTGTTTTGTTATAGAAATCAAAATTTAAGTTTGGGAAATGCAGGAAGCTTAAAGAATTCTGACAATACTTTTCTTTTTAAAGTGTACATTATTCATTGTAATTAGATCAAGACCCAGTTCCAGCCCAGGCCTGGAACTATAAAAAGCTCATATTTATCTCCCCTTAAAGGGGACTATTATTTATCCATATATATTTTGAAAGAGTATCCAGTCTTTACAGACTGAATCATCTGCCTTCATTAGCCCTTTAAATGAACAGGCAATGATCCGCAAGGCGGCTTGTGCTAAAAAGTTGCACTTTCTAAAACCCACCAAAGACAGACCGCAGAAATTAAATTCCTAGTGACTGCTGCCAGGGGAGAAGGGTGGTTGTTTAAAAATGCCCGGGGTTGTTTTTATATTACGATTGAAGGCCAAGGTTTTTAAAGGCTGCTAGAGGCAGATCAGGGGTGAATGGGGAATAGAGACCTCTGGAGCCACTCTGCTCCAGTCGCCCGCTACACGCTGCCCCTCCTGCCGCAGGAAAGCGGGCGGGTCGACCAGCTGCTCTTAGAAGACTTCCTGGTCACCTTTCGCTGCTCAAGGCTTAATTTAGGTGAGCCAGTGCTACTGCTCTTGAGGGTTCCAGGGAAAGAAGACAGGATTCGCTACTTGTGGCGCCTGGCAGGAGCACGAAAGTCTGCAGAAAACTTTTGCAAACTTAACTACGCACCCGCTGTGGACTTTGGACATGCTAATTCCTATAGGGCGTTTAACCAGAGGGTAAAAAAAATTTTTCTTGACGGCTTCCTTTGTTAGTTTATTTTCATTAACCTCAAGGTATAAAAGTATCTCTATTTTATTTCCTGATGACTTCCACTGAAAGAGGCAAAATGGTTTGGGTGATAATCCAGAGGTGAGGCAGCTGTATAGAAGCAGATGGCCGTGTCCCTGCTAAGACCCAGGCCAGGGAGGTCTCTGCTGGCCCTCAGTAGAAGTCTTTGGGGACGTACTGATTTGTTCAGCCGTCCCGGGAGACTGCCCGGGAGGACTGAGGTGGGTCCCTCGGAGGGTCCACGGCAACACATCATCCACCACGCACCGCATCCCCAGCGCACCGGGTGGATCAGGGGCTGCGGGGGCCATCGTCGGCCCCGCGCGTCCAGCTCGTGACCTCCGGGTCGCCCCCGGCCTCCGCCAGTCCTCCCACCGCCCCCTCCGGCCCAGTACCTTGAAAGCTATGGGCAGGGTCTTGTTGCAGCGCCAGTGCGTAGGCAGCACGGAGCAGAGGAAGTTGGGGCTGTCGGTGCGCACCAGCTCCCCGGGGTGGTCGGCCAGCACCTCCACCATGCTGCGGTCGCCGCTTCTCAGCTTGCCGGCCAGGGCGGCGCCGGGGTCCGGGGCGCCCAGCGGCAGCGCCTCGCTCATCTTGCCAGGGCTCAGCGCGGTGGACGGCGGCGTGAAGCGGCGGCTCGTGCTGGCATCTACGGGGATACGCATCACAACAAGCCGATTGAGTTAGGGCCCTGCAAACAGCTCCTACCAGACGGCGTGAGGGGCACGGATCTTCAGCAAGCAGCTCCCCGGAGACCAACATACAAGTTCAGGGCCTTTATTACCGCGGGGATGCTGCACGGTGTGTGGCAGAGCAAGTTACTAAGAGTCTGGGAGGGGGAAAGTTCTAGTTGTACCGGTCGGCCTCCGACCCAGGCAGGGCTCCTAGCAACCGGCCGCTAAGTGCATCAAAAAGTGGGGGACCAGGATCCAAAGTCAAGTGCCAAAGGCACAGTCTTACTTTGAGAATTTTAAGTCCAGTCTTTGGCTGTCACAAAAGTTCCTGGAGGCAAAATTCCCATACACTTCCTAAAACATTTATTCGGAGAGCAAAATGACCAGCAAATACATGATTAGGAAGTTCCAGTAGTTAATCGCCTGTCAGTTTTTTTTTTTGGGGGGGTGAGTTTTGTCTAAAGTCCCAACAGAACACAACACAGAAGTATCTTCCATAAACAACGACACTTTTATCATGCAACACTGGCTTTGCTCCTCCTCAAAACCAAGAGCTGTGACTTCCGAAGGTCGTGCTACTAATGTATGTGCACGTATATATAAATATATACATATGCTCTACTTCATAAAATATTTACAGTACAATCTGTAGAGAAGTTAAACACAACAGAAATCCATTAATGTTCGCTGCAGAATTTTTTTTTTTTCTAAATAGCCTTGAAAATCAGCTTCAGTAGCTGGAGCAGGGCTGGGATAGAAGTAGTTGTCATGTTCTCTGTCAAAATGTTCAGTACAGAAGAAAACTCAGCTTTTCAAAGATCTCTAGCTAAACTTGAAAAAAAAAAAAGTCCAAGTCGATGATGCTCAGGGTACAGCTCTCCACATCTGCGAACTCGGGTTTGGGGATGTTGGTCAGGTTTGTGGCTGATCCTGTGGTTTGGTGGGAGTTGAGCGGCAGCCAGTCACTCACACGCAAACACGCACTCTTCTTCGGGAGCCAGCCACCGTCTACCTCGGCTGGGTGAGTCAGACAGACGATCTTCCTCCAACGTCGCCGCAGCGCCCGCGGGTTAGCTGCTCCCACAAACACTCACGAGCATCGCGTAACCGCGGCAGGTGGAGCGGGTCTGTTGGGGTGGCTCCGCGGCGCAGATCCAGACAGACCAGGCGGCTCGGGTTACACACGCACGCACACTGCCACGCACACGCAACTTCACGGCTTGCCTCGAACCACAGCGCACTTTCTCCCGCAGTTGTAAAAGGAAACAATCGGGAAAAGTTCACAGCCAGGGAAGAAGTTGAAACATCCAGTCAAGAAGCCAGTCAATTCAAAAGTAAGAAAGAGAAAAAAAAAAAAAAAAAAGAAAGAAAGAAAAAAGAAAAAGGAAGGTCCAACGCAGATCAAGGAGAAGCCCCAAAGGTTGACTTTCTTCTAGCGTTTCCAGGAGCCCCAGGAAGAGGTGCCTGCCGGCGCAGGGCCGGGCAGCGTGGTGCCCTGGCTGGGTCCGGCCGCGGGGCGCCCGTCCCGCCCGCGCCCGCTGGCTCTATGAATGAGAGTGCCTGGAAATGAACGTGCTTTTACTGTAAACCCGGCCCGAGGAATTCCATTCCCTCAGCTCGTTTGCATAGGGGCGGCCACCGGCCAATCACAAGCCTTTCCGGTATCAGCCAGGGCGCGGCTGGCGGCCGCCCGCCGTTGGAATAGGCCCGCGCGCCCCCGCCGCCGCGGGCTACTGTATGCAGCCCTGGCCCGGAGTCTACCGCTGCTGCGGCCACCCCCGCGCTGCCCGCGCTCCCACACCCCCATGGGTCCACGCGCACACACGCACACGCTCGCTCCAGGCCCCACCCGGGTGCGCGCCCGGTCTTGCCGCTACCCGCAGGGTTGAGTCGCTGCCCGCCCCGGGGTTTTGGTGTGCAGCGGCTCCACAGGCGGCCACCGTCTGGAAACCGGGGATGAGGAGGAGGTCCGGCCGGCCCGGGAGGACCTGGGCCACGCGCTGCCCCGGGAGAGGCCGGCCCCAGAGACCAACTGGAGGGAGGCGCCCCGCGCGCCCAGGAGAGAGACCAGGCACCGTGGGACTCTTGGAAACCGGGCTGGAGTCCCCGGGAGACCCCAGGCCCTGCGCGCCAGGCCTCGGTTTCCAGGGCAGGGGTGGGATTCGGCCGAGAGGGGGCCAGAGAGAGGCTCTGCTCGCCCACGTCCCGCTTTGGCAGTTGCAAGGAAGTAGGACCGATGCCTTTAATAAGGCCAGATAGGGCTGCACATGTTTTTTGTGCGTTTAGCATTGTCTCTTGGTTTGTTTTCTTTAATTGTTTTTCGCCGTGTCTGGGCTGCCGCTTGAGTGCAGCGCTCCTCTCTAGCTGAGTGTGCTCAGCGGTCCGAAGAGGATTTCCCTAGTAAGGAAAGACCCCAAAGAAGGCGCGACTGGAAGGAAAGTTGAAAGCATCCGATCGGCTTGCCCCGGCCCCTCGGAGCGTCGACTCCTGCCCCGGAGCCTCTCCCGCCACTGGGCAGCCCCCGCACGGCCAGCCCCGCAGCCACCCCCGGCTCCCCGGAAGCGGCCCTGGCTGCTCTTCCTGCCCCAGCGCGCGCCAGCGGCCCCGGGTGCTGAACCCACCCCGGCTTAGCGCGCGGGCGGCAACTTCCCCCTGCGCCAGTCCCCGAGGCGCCCGGGGCATTTTCGCAGAGCTCGGAGGGCCCCGCCCCGGCTCAGCGCGCGCTGCCCTATCCCGACCCCACCCGGAGAGCTCCGTCGCGCTCTGCCCAGCCTGCGCGCTCCCCTGCGACCCTGCATCCCGGACCTTCTCACTCATGTCCTCCCCCCCACCCTTCTCTACCCGCCGCCGCTTCTTCGCTTGCCCCACGGAGTGCCCGAGCTTCGGCTCTCCCGCGCCGGGGTCCCTTCCCCGGCCCTGCTGCCCGCCTCATGCTGCCTCCCTCCCCCGCGGGCTCGCGGCTGGGGTTAAGGGAACAGTCGCGCCGGGTCTCGTCCTCCGGCGTCGCTGCTGGGTCCTGGAGGGGGAGGGGACTGTGGAGGCCAAGGTGCGGACCCCTTTCCCGGGCGCCAGGGCCGCTTCCCTCGCCCCAGGCCTGGCGAGGCAGGCGGGCGGACTGCGTTGAGTGACAGAGGGACGCTGCGGACATCGGCTCGGGGCAGACACCAGGGGGCAGCAGCCGCCCTCGCTGGACTCCTGGGGCACCCGGTCGGCCGCGCCGTGCGCCCGGAACGCACCCGACGGCGAGGGGCTCTGGGGGTCTGCCTCGGGGCCCAAGGAGTCGCTGGGGAAAGAATATGAGTTCCCGGCTAAGGAACGGTCATCAGAGCCAACTTTAGTCGCAACTTCGCGCCCTCGAGGCCTGGAACTGATGGCTCGGCCCACCTAGTTGGAAACTCTAAGTCGGGGGTCCAGGTTCTCTGATTCGGCCCGAGTCGGAGTCTCCTCCCCAAGCCTTTTTGCCAGGGTACCGCGGTCGGCCAGCCCAGGTCTGTGGCAGTTCCACGTGCCTGGGAGCCCGAGGTAAAGGCTCGCCCTGGCCCGGCCGGTGCCTCCGCTCCCTCCAGCCTTGCGGAGATGGGCCGGTCCCCTCATTCCTTTCGCGTCTGAGGGACAGGCCGCCACCCAACTGCGGTTTGTTTCTGTAAAAGTGTCCGAAGTCTCAGGAAGAAGACTTCTCTGTTTTTCTTTCTAAATAGTTTAAAAAGGAGCCTCATTTCAGATGTGACAGTCCCAAACTTCCGCTTTCTAACTCTCCAACTTGGCTGAGTGATGCCAAAGATTGCATTGCGTCTGCAGCCCGCTGCTGCTCCTCTGTCGAGGCCACCGAGTCTGCGTCCCAACTTCGGGACGCAGGTCCGGACAAGGGAAACACTTCGGCCTGGGCTCCCGCGCATTTCCTTTAAGGCCCACCCAGGAAGAGTCCTAGGGCCACGGCCAACTGCATCCCCAGGGAACCCAAGGGATGGAGACGGAGTGCGAAAGTGGGCTTTGGCTCCAGGGCAAATAGCTGATTCGGGAAACGTTCCCTTCTGAAAGGCCAGACGAGGCTCTTCGGGGGCCCTGGCTACTTGCCTAAAATCCTGAACCCTGCTCGGGGCTACTAGTCAGGCCCCCAGGCTGTCGTCCCCCGGAGGGAGTCAAGTTCCCTTTTCTAGAAGGACAGTTTGTCGCAGGAATACAGTGTCGTGTGCGCTGCTCAGCTAGGAGTTTGAACCGATAAATCTTGAGTTTAACCCCCAACAATAATAAAAGCGAAAAAAGCTTTTGCTCCTTTTCTGTATTTCGGAGCACCATGCGTTTGGGTTTCCCCATACCGGTGCGGGTTATAATTGCGCTGCGCGGTGCGCTCTAGAAAACTAGAAACAGACAGAAAAACTGCTGCCTCCTTATTAAGGAACTAAAATGAATGGCAAGAGGCAGGCTGGGCTCGGCTGCGAGGCACGGGCAACCCCTTAGAGAGAAAGGAAAGGAAATATTATCAGGTTCACTCTCAGTGTTTCCTAGGAATAATAATAAAATTTACTTTTGTCGCAACACAAAATAAAAAATAACGACGAGGTATGTTGGGCGGATGCTACATGACAGATTCTTCCCAATTTGTTGGGAGTGAAAATGAGGGGGGATTTGAAAAAGGCTGTAAGAATGAAACGTAAATTTCCACAGTGAATTTAAAAAAGCATATTTGGTTAGTTGGAAGAAAAATGAGAAATTCACTGGAAAACAATAACAGTTCGTTAATGTTTTTCTTCTATTAACTTTAGGCAAATATTTAACTATACACCGTGTCAGAAAAATACTTTACATTTTTTTTTGCTTTTTCAAACCCCCCTTGAAAATAAAATAAACATACAGATGGGATTAGAATCTCAGCAGTTCTCTCAAATCAAAATTACCTTTTGTGAGTAAAGTAGTATTTCTAAAATTACATTTCTAAAAATGTAATATTTCTAAAAGAATTATTTCTATTTTAAATGACCATTTAAAATTGAAAAAAAAAAAAAACCAGAGAAGATATCTTGCTGTCCTTCTGGACCAAATCACAGTTGGTAGTGATGTCATAGGAATAGAGAATGATTTTGCAAGAAGAGTAACACATGTGTTTGGTCTGCTGTACACACTGTCCAGTTTGGAACATTGGAATTTAATTAAACATTTTTGTTTCTCTGAAGTGGCTTTGAGATTATATTGCTTTTGAAATCTAATTACTATGGGGATGAGATTCCACTACATCCTCCTTCCACGTGACTGTTTCCACGAGATGCTGAGGTTAATGTATGATTATTTCACTTTAATTTTATAAATCAATTGTTTACCTCACAAGTAGAAAATTGAGAAAATGTTAAAATTAATGTTCCTTAAAATTTAGGGATGCTTTAGTAAACATTTACCCTTATAAAGTTTTGCCTTACCACTGCTATTACAAAAGTAATAAACTGGGTTGTCACAAAAGAGCCAAGCTAGATTTCTTGATTTTTTCTTTCTTTCATTTTATTTTATTTTATTTTTTGAGAGTTGTATAGAGTCATGTAATAACAGCAGAATGCACCTGTGGTAAATATTGCAGCACTGAAGGTATCATTTAAGGTTTCATTGGGACATTTTATATGGTACAGTATTTACAACATGAGAACTACTTTTAAGTATATTTGATTCAGCAAAAAAGATAATTATTTGTTTAAATTATACCATAAGTTACAGAGAGAGATACATAGATATAAAACTATATATATGCATATATGAAGGCACATACTTTATAAAGAATATAATTTGGAATCTAACATACCGTGAATGTCTCTAGAAGGGTTCATTCCAAGTACATATTCTGAAATAATAGAAAGTAGAAAAAGAAAAATAATTGTATGAATATACTGACAACAAACAGCAAATTTACTGAATTTTCATTCTAATTGCAATAAATGCAAATGCCCTAAAATATTTTTTTGGTACCTACTTGCTTCTCACATTCTTTAGTATTAGAGATTCTTAGAACATATAGCTTTGACACAAAAATAATTTAAAATAGTAAATCATCAAATGAAAAATGAACTGTTACACATATGTGGTTTTATGTACCTTCAACCAATGTTTTGTTCCTAATACTGAATCTTTATCGGTCATAAACTGACCTCTCTTAAACTTTTAAATTCTATATATGATTCATTTGTTTAATGAAGATCAAAAATACATTTAGATGAGGAGAAGGGGGAAGTAAGAGAGGGAAGAGAGCAGGAGGGAGGGGGTTTGGTGTGCTACCACCTTAAGGGTTCAGTGTAGGGGTATATGGCACAGCCACTGGGTGAAGGGCTGACCTTCAACTTGGACTAACAAATGCAAACAGAGTAACCTAATTGTTGTACCCTTATATCAATCTGAAATTTTAAAAATCACAAACATTTGGAAGATGTAGGAATGAATCAGAGTTCAAAGTGAATTTAAACCTAAGCCCAAACAATGCAAAAACATTTATGATCATTTACTTCCAATGATAGGTCATTTTAGAATGACCATGACTTGTTTTCCTTTGCTTCTTTCTCCTGGAAGGGCAGGTTATTTATATCAAAGCCACTCATTCTTGAAATAACAGATGCTATCAATTATTATCAGACATAATTTATCATAGGATAATTCCCAAATACAGATCACTTACTGTACACTGCTGTATGTACAACTATGAGTAAACCCCTTGAGCAAAGGCATCTGAGGCTGTTTCTCTTTCCTTTAAATATCTACATATAAAGTCGTGAGTTTGAAAGTTATCAGCCTTATATATGGATAATGGTTAGCACTGAGTAAGGAGGAGGAAATACCACTTTTCAAAGACAAGACTTGAACATTTCAAACACTGCAGACCTAAAGCTTCCAACTGCACTGCACAATATTAATAATAATATGGCTTTAAACAACTTTAAAAATAAGCAAAGAGGTAATTATTTTAGACTTCCAGACGCTATTTAAATAGGCAGGAGAACAAGATTTGCAGCTCCTTAGTCTTATATTTTTGCCAAAGCAAAAAGAGCAACTAAAATAATAAGAGGTTTGAGGGACTGCCCCATGATGAAAGGTTAAGGGAATTAAATATGTGTAGTCTCGAAGGAGCATCCTGAAAAAAAAACAAGATCGTGGTTTACCAGTATGGAAAATGACTCCATAAAGATTTTCTTTTCTTTTCAGGACAGGACAGAGAAAGAATCATTTGCACTACTTATGAATGATAAGGTAAGAAATAGCAAATGTATCCTAAAGTTAGGCAGACTCAGTTTTCACGGGTACAGGGGTACAGTAGAATCCAACAGTGAGACTGACTAGGCAGCCACGTTTATGCTACAGAGACCCCGGGGAAAAAAACACCCTGGAAATTCTTTGGAGAGACCTGAGCTTTTCTAGGTCTGAGGCTGATACATTAAAGTATCTGAGTGGGAAAAACAAGGATTTGTCTACACACCTAATATCTCAGTGATTCCGAGGGAAACGTCAAGATTTTTTTTCACTTGAAATAAAGTGAGTGGATTTTGAAAAGTATGCACATTATTAAAAGCCTTCTTAGTTTTCTGTGTATAAATCAGTAGCCTTGAGAACATGGCGAACATGATTAAATTGGAGCAGGGGTAGGAGGTGGAGGGAGGGAAGCTGGTGGGTGGGTGAGGCAGCCCCTGGGGAGATTTGAAGAGAGGAGAGCTTGGGAGTGAGGACAAAGGAAGCTAAACCTGGCTAGCTCATTTTTCCGCACTCCCTCTCTCCCTCCACCCCCTGTGGTTCCCACTGAATTCAATTATATGCCAGGCAGGGGTTGAAGTGCTTTTATATACTTTGCTTGATTTAAGCCTTGCAATGCCATCACATACCCCCATTTTATAGATGAGGACCCTCACCCTTGGGGTGTTTAGGAAACTTGCCCAAGACCACTTCATGCTTGACCTCTGTGTACACACACACACACACACACACACACACCCCTCTACATGTGGGACCACATGCACAGTGAGTTGCATTCCTTCTTGATCACAACAGTATATTTTTATGGCTTTCCTCTGCAGAGTTCCAAAAACTTAACTCTGATCCCACCATTCACTTTTATCCTCTCCTCTCTCCTGGTCTTCATCAGAACATATCTCTGAAATTCTTCACCATGCAAATCTCAAATATTTATAGGTAAATGCTAAAGTCAAGGTCCATTTGATGGAAAGGCTTTTAAATTCATAATATAAAATGGCTTTCTAATCTTTTCCTTCCTCTTCTCATTCAAAGTTTCATCTTCAAGACTTTCCCTATGAAGTATATATATATATACTCCCCTATGAAGTATTTTATTTGCCTGCCTTTAGTATTCTTCTAATGCTTCCTGTGTACTAGGTGGATGCTGGGCTTGCTGGTGACAAAGGACAAACAGATGTGGTAAGGAAAGGTCATGGCTGCTGATGGACAGGCCCACAGGGACCAGGGAGTTGGGTGGAGGGAACTTAAGAAGAGGGGTCAGCGCTGCCTGGTGGGCTCGGGAAAGACTTCCTTCTTGGTAAAGGGAATATTTGATTTGACTGTTGGAGCTGGGCAGATTTTTAGGTGGTTCAGAAGGACAGAGGAATGGCTTAGAGAGGTGAGGGTGGGGTGAGCAGAAGGCACTCCAGGCAGAAGCACCCTGAGCAAACAGATCAGCCTGTCACTTCCAGTCTAGCTGGAGCAGAGGTCTGAGACCAGGCTGGGGGTGGGGCAGGGTGCGGCAGCTCACAAATGACATGGGTAGAGGTAGGTCACAGGCTGAAGAAATTTGAATTTCAGTCTAAGGGTGATGGATTGTATCAAAGTCTCAAAAACTGGGACATAACATAATTCATGCATGTTTTAGGAAAACAAGTCTGTCATAGACGACTTGGAGGGGTTTGAGGCCGGGGAGCTGCTACAGTCGTCAGACAAGTAATGACAAGGATCTGAATCAATGTAGAAGAGGGGACTGAGGGGAAGAGGGGGAGGAGTCTCACCCCATCTGTCCAATAGTAGCAGCAGAGAAGATCAGAGCAGGGGGGTTAGGAGACAGACATCGGGATTTGGTCTCCGATGTACAGAACTGGAAATGCTAGTGGGACACAGGAGTTGAGGGGAGAGGTTTCTTGTAGGAACGATGGGTTGCACGTTCTCAGAATACCGGTGGTAGTTCAGACTAAACAGAGAATGTATCCAGAGAGAAGTGAGCATTCCTGGGCCTGAGACCATCCACATTCCACGGAGGGGATGGAACGACCAAGGAGCCTGAGCGAGGGGGAGAAAGAAGAGAATAGAGTCTCAGGAACTGAGGGGAGATGCAGCTTTTTTTTTTTTTTTTTTAATTTTTCGTTTAATTTTATTTTTTACATAGACATGTGTTTATTAGGTTTCCATTTTTTGCCTTCACAGAATTGAAAAGGAGCTTTTAAAGGAAAGCCACATCCCCCAAAGGCCAAAGAAAGACCATGAAGACAAGGACCAAAAAGATTGCTTTGGGTTTGTGGAGCGGGAGAGCCAGGTAACCTTCGCCAGAGAGAGTCGGAGAAGTAGTAGCAGCAGAAATGGGTCTAACGGGATGCAGGGAAGGAAAAGGATAGCTTGCTGGAGGTGAGAAGGAACAGGAAGGAGGCAGGAGGAGGGAAAGACCAAAGTTGAGAGGTGTGATTATGTTTGTGGTGTCTGCACTTGCGTGTGTGTAAAATGGAAGAGACTGGGAAAACGAACATTTGAAATCTGTGTTTTTCTTAAGCTCAAACCCATGGGCTCCTGCCTCTCACCAGCTCCTTTTCTTGTTTTCTCTACTGCACCATCATTCTCCCAGTTCCCAGGCATAGATCTGTGAATTTATCTTTGATTTCAACCAAACCATTGCCAATCCCTCTTTATGGTTTCTTTGCTTGCTTATCCCTCTTGCTATTCTCATTGCCAGCATTCTGGTCCAAGTTCTCATAAACTTTCAGCAGATTTCTTGCAAAGGTCTCCTAAAAAGGGGTTCCCACTAATCTTGGACAGTACTTCCAGATGAATCTCCACACCACAGTTCTGCTGACCATGTTCCCCTGTGCATCCAGAATCCACTGCAAGGTCTTTAGCACAGTCCTGCCAGTTTACGGGCCCCCCTCCCTGTCCTTATCTTGGAGGGGCTCAGAGGCCTGTGCCTCAGGTGAATTTCCCCCTCATGGAGTGAGCACAGGCTTCAGCATGGTCTCCACATCTCTGGCATGACTCTGAGCTATAACTCACTTTGTGCTGTAGCTATTTGGATTTATTGGGGGATGGGGTGGATCAGAGGGAGTGGTAGAACCACCCCTTCCTTGGCTTCAGGTTTCTATGTGGCACAGATTCCTCAGCATTAAACTCTTGACCTCTTTTTATGTCCTTATTCATCTTTCACCACAAAAGACTGAATTACCTGGTTAGTAGCTTTGGAAGCATAAAACAGCTGTCGAAGGCAGAATCATGTCATAAAATGACCCCTCCCCCCCCAAAAATTTCTCACTCCAATCCCTGAGGCTGTGGATGTGATGAGATATCATGCTCTGGTTAGGTTACATGGAAAAAGGGGGATTTTTTTTTACATGTAATTAAGGTTACTAATCAGTTGATTTTGAGTCAACTAGTGGGAAGATTAACCTGATGGGCCTCATCTAATCTCAAGAGACTAATAATAATGGAGAATTTTCTCAGGCTAGGGCAAAAGTGAAGTCAGCATTTCTGGCTGGAAGATGGAGCAGGCAGAATTAGAGAGAATGAGAATTGTTAGAATGAGAGAGATTAGAATTTTAGATGCTGAGGGCGATCTCTGGCTGACAGAGAGGAAACGGGGATCCCCATCCTAAAGTCACATGGAACTACATTCTGCCGACCACCAAGCTTCCAAGGGGGAGCTTGGAAGTAGGTTTCTCCCTAAAGCCTCCAATGAACAGCTCAGCTGACCTCTTGATGTTTGGCCTTGTGAGACACTTACCAGCGAATCTAAATAAGTCCAACTGGACTTCTGACCTACAGAACTAGGAGCTAATAAATATTGTTTAAGCTGCCAAGTCTGGTAATTTGCTAGTTTGATAGCCTTGGAAAACTAGTACACTGAGCATGGTCTTCCCCTCCCCTTATTGTTTTTGGGGGATGCTGCCTGTGCATTGGTGAGTAAGTTTCCCGGTTTCTGGGGCTTAGTCACAGGGAACCATATACCTAAGGTATGTTCTCCAAATGTTCCTCAGTAATAAAGCTGACATTTTGATCTCTGTCTGACTGCTTTATCTATCTCAAAGTTGGTTCTGAGTCCTGGGGAGCCAGGGTGTCTTTTAGGGATCCCCCTCAGAGCCCACTATGTAATTGTCTTAATCTTTTCTGATTCACTTTTACTCCCACATAAACACATAACCACTGAACATTGGAAACCTTGCTGGCGAGGCTATGTTTTATTCATCTTTTATTTATTTATTTATTTTTTTGAGACATAGTCTCACTTTGTCACTCTCAGTAAAGTGCTGTGGCATCATAGCTCAAGGTTAACCTCAAACTCTTGGGCTCAAGCAATCCTCTTGTCTCACCCTCCCAAGTAGCTGAGACTACAGGTGCATGCCACAATGCCTGGCTACTTTTTAGAGACAGGGTCTCGCTCTTGCTCAGGCTGGTCTCAAACTTGTGAGCTCAGGCAATCCACCTGCCTTGGCCTCTCAAAGTGCTGCGATTACAGGTGTGAGCCACTGTGCCTGGCCTCTTGCTTTATTTACCTTTAAATCTCTTAGGCAGCACTGTATAAAAGGAATGTGTGTGGGAAGCCCCGGAGGTCTTGTTGATTACAGATTCTGACTCACTGACCTGGGAAAGGGCCTGAGATTCTACATTTCCAATAAGCGCCCAGAGATGCTGCTGCTGCTGGCTTGTGGTCTGTGCTCAGTATGGGCACGTTCCCAGTATTCTGCTCTGGCTCCAGCAAAAATCATGTCTAGCACAGCATTGCCTAAAGGATTTTGCAAACAACATTTCAAAATGCAAATTGACAGCAAAAACTATCTCTGCTTGGACTTCTAAAGCTGTTGTTATGGAATGAATGTTTATGTCCCTCCCAAGTGGACATGTTGGAGCCCTAATCCCGGATGTACTAGAAGTGAGACATTTGAGAGGTGATTAGGTTATGATGAGGTCATGAGGGTGGGGTCCTCTTGATGGGATTAGTGTCCTTGTAAGAAGAGACTAAATTGATAATTTTTCTCTTTCTTTAGTTCTTTCTCCCCCTGTGGTGTAAGAACATAGCAAGAAAAGAGTCATGTGCAAGACAGGAGGATGGCCTTCACCAGATGTCAACCATGGTGGCACCCCAATCTCAGGCTTCCTGGCCTCCAGAAGGGTGAGAAATAAATATGTGTTGTTTAAGCCGCTCAGTTTGTGTTGATTTGTTAAAGTGGCCAGAAGAGACTCACATTGTTTTAGTACTAACAACTATAGTACTATTGATACTTACATAGAAGCTACCAATGCATCTTCTATCAGGCCTCAAGCTATGTGTTTTGAGTGGTCCGTAATGCCTTTCATTCTCTTTGCCAATGAGAAAACTAAGATTTGGAAATTGCCTATTTTGAATACACACAGTTTGTCTCTGGAGTGCCCAACTAAATCATCTTGCAAGATGGTTCTCATCATTATATTACCAGTCCGATTTCTGTATCAGATCCGGCAAGTTGCCTTAAGCCCTGTGGGCATGCTTTCTTATTCCACAGCAGCACCATCCAATGGAAATATCATTTGAGTCGTGCATGTGATTTAAAATTTTTTGATGGCCAAATCAAAAAACTAAATAAGTGAAAAGAAATGGGTGAAATTAATTTAAATAGCTAGTATTATGTAACCCAATCTATTAAAAACATTGTTATTTGAACATAGACTCAATATAAAAGTTAGTTATTGGTACTAAGTCTTTAAAATCCTGTGTGATTTATTTTTTAATCCTGTGTGATTTTTATGTTTGTTGCACATGCCGGTTTGGTATAGGTGCATTGCACGTGGTCAAGCATCCCTCGTGGCTGGGATATTGGATAGTGCACTTCTATAGTGACCACTCAAAACACAATTCATCCTGAATAGCAATTTGCTTCTGTTCTGTGGGTGCTTGAGCAAGTCCTGTTTTTTAACCTGCTATTAGCAAAAACTATTAAATACCACATCTTTCCTGACTCACATTTTCCTCTGAGTTGTCCTGAAACAAAGTTCAGTATTTTTATTATGGCATCACTTGATTAACTCAAAGGAGGACAAAACACACACACGGCAACAATAACTGAATTGCAAAGGTCTCCTAACCACTGTCAACACCACTAATGCATTTTTACAGCCACCGATGAGCCACACGTTAATCTTACGCATTGTTCATTTCCACTTAACATTCACCCGCCACAGATGGCTCAGCCTGTAAAGCAGGGCTTGGGCTTCTCTGAGCTCTGAAACATTACAAAAGTACTTCTTGTCTCTTTCTTTTCCATTATAACTAGTTCCCTATGAAGCTCATCTGATGGATTTTTAGATACAGGCATTATGGGACAAAATTGGAAGTTCTGTTTTTAATAGGCTGTGATTTAAACATAGAATTGCATGAACTTTTCATTAATTTTGTTTTTTCCATGTCCACTAAATTAACAAGATTTCAGTATGTATTGTATTATAAAATAATAGCTTAAAAACAATATGGTTGCATAAGATCATCTAATTTTTTAAGAATAAATAGCTATTAGGGTCATCATTATTATTATAACTGTTAGCACCTCAAATTGGTGCTTTTTTTTACTGAAATTAAAATTTTTCTATTTGTGATTCCATACACATTGTAGAGAAATTTCCCATAAATACAGCAGAATTCCTTAGTAAGGTAACACAGAAGCTTGAGCTAGATTTTGGGTGCCAAATTGTCCATCTACTGTGGACAGAGGAAGTCCACTCAAGAATCAAGAATAAGAAGTGTAGGTTGTTTATGAAGGAATTGCTGAAATATCTTTATTGGTCAATTAAATAATACATTGACAAATATTGGCCTTATAGTGTTTTATAGGCACTCAGATAAGAAGGCAAATGCTTTCACAGTAATCTTACTAAATTCACATTTTGAAAACAGCATTTTATATGAATTTGTGGACTGAAACTGTCGTTATTCTGCTTTCTTGCCACAGAATTATAATACACTAGTAAAGCTTTAAAATTTCATGTTGCAAAATTTAAAAAGCTGAGCAAAATGAGCAACAATAGAAATAACAATTCTATTCTCTGATTATATAATTACATTTTCCAAATTTCAAAAGCTGTTAAAATCCACATTGTACTGGTTGCATATTTTCAGATAATGTTATTAATATTATACTTGATAGTCAAGAAATAATATCATTTGTATGGATAACACACCATGCACTGAAATGGCATATAACACATTTTTGTGGAGATTGCTCATAAAACGTTACTGTGAAGTTTTCAATCAAATAATAGTTAAGTCAGATTTTAACATTTTGACGTGATTGCTTTGCACTTGCTTGGAAAAATGCTACCATTTAAATCTATTTTACCCCAAATTTTGCTATCTTTTTTTGAGTGAATAAAAGGTGCTAATTCTATAGAGCTCATCTCTTTTAGAAAGGTAGAGAGAAAGAGTGAAAAGAATTTTTTTTTTACATATACCTGTGTTTATTAGGTTTCCACCTTTTGCCTTCATAGAATTAAAAAGGCTTAAAATTTAATAACAATGTTTAAGATAAGGACTAGAAACAAAATCCTCCTAAAGAATGAACGAAGACAAATACATTCAGGAAAGAAAACAGACGATTGCTGCATCTAAATATTAAACAATAATAATAATAATGCAAAGAAAGTAACACTCACATTGTTAGATAAGAGTATGTCTATTATAGAATGCTTTGACTCTGAGGCTCAGTATGGAGTCATCATTTAACTGTTAATAAAATTAGACAAAACATCTATAAAATAGATATTGCTTGATAGTAGATTTTTAATTTATGGTTATGTATATAACGAAAGCAATGTATAGAGATCATCCAAAAATTATTAAAAACAATTGAGCACATAACACTTGAAAAATTTAATCACATAGTTCTGCAGTTTTTTTTTTTTTTTTTATTTGAGACAGAGCCTCGAGCTGTCACCCGGGGTAGAGTGCCATGGCATCATAGCTCACAGGAACCTCAAACTCCTGGGCTTAAGTGATTCTTTTGCCTCAGCCTCCCAAGTAGCCGGGACTACAGTCACCTACCACAATGCCTGGCTATTTTTTGGTTGTAGTTGTTATTGTTGTTTGGCAGGCCTGGGCTGGATTCGAACCCACCAGCTCTGGTATATGTGGCTGGCGCCTTAGCTGCTTGAACTATAGGGACCGAGCCCAGAATAAGTGATTTTTAAAAATAGCCCGAACAACGGAATCGATGATAGCCCAAACATGAGCACGAATGAGCCCCCAAAATGAAATCTAGTTTCTAGTGGAACCACTGACCACTTTAGTGACTATTAACACATTCCCATTTTTTTCTTCTTCCGTGGTTCTCTTAACAATTTAAATGAATGTAAAGATACCCACTTTAGGAGAATTTCAAATCCATCATTGGTTAATACAGCAGCCTTGGGTAAATTACCAAGAGGGGACTGTGGCAAATCTATATAAATGTGGATTTTAAGAACTTTAAAAAAATATTTTAATTTTAAGAAGTTCTGTAATTATTAAGTTCTTGATTTAGGGAGAATCTCACTTTTTAGAGAAAAATATTTTAGGTCAAGTCTTTTTTCCTTAACACAGACATCATATAACTTCTAAAATAGAAACTATTTTGGTTTGGCTTTCTCTTTCACCAAAAACACCAAATAATGAAGTGGAATTTTAAGGCAGAAAGAAGAAAACTTTACCAAGTATACCAGTGGGGGCTCCAGTTTTATTCTGCAGACACCAGACCTAGCCCAGGGGAACTGAGCTGTCAAGTTGAATGGCTGCTGGTTTAGCTGAGTGATGGACTAACAGTGCCCAGAACTGGTCCTGGTGAACTCACTCTAGGAGACCTGTACAACCCTGTCCCTTGCCCCATCACTACTCTGAAGATCATTATTTAGCGCTGGAAAACTGAACAGTGACATGAAGGAAAATGCAAGATGTGGATATTTTTTCCCCCTCACTAACCAGGCTCACAAGAGAATTCATTTCTTTCCTCTTTGCCTCAGGTACATACAGGCTGGCAATTTTCATTTTGGTGCTGGGATGATTTCCCACTATCCTTCCCAATTAGAGTGGAAATGGATTTAGACTTCAGGTTAACCTCTTTGTTACTGGGAATGAGAAGGAAATAAAGTTACGTGCAAGCTTTATTTTCACTTTTGTGTATGAGATTTTTTTTTTGATCATGAGAAATAAAAGTTTGATTAATAAAAGTATTAATCTTACTGTTCCCAAAAGACATTCTCTTAGAGATAGGATGGTGCCTTAAGGTAATGCAGGGATATAAAAACCTCCTTCATCAGAATGCTATTCTGTTATCTTGTCATCTTTATATTTAAAGTGTTCTAGAATCCTTGTGAGTAAAATTAGGAAATTTAGACACGAAATAGGAAATTATATGGAAGCAAAAATCCCCCACATTAATTCCTCATATTATACAGAAGGTATACAGCAAAGTAGAATATTTTCTTCTTTTTTTTCTAAGCTTGAAATATCTGAATCTAAAACAACAACAACAACAAAAGGATAGATAGATATCTAGAAAATGCTGGATCATCTGAAAGCTATCATCTAGCCCCCCTCATACTTCCCCTAGAACCTAAAAATAAAACTTCTATAGAGAAAACATCCTCTCTTTATTGATCTTTAAGATTTTGGAGTGTTGAAGTTTAAAGTCCATATACCTTAAATAACTCCTGTATGAAGCAGGAATCTCCTCTCTGCTCAAGGCCTGTTAATTTTGTTATGACCAAAAGGGAAGGGGCTCTGGCATTCCCGAAAAGAACTAAATTTGCCTCTGAGACAAATTTTTGGATCTTTGAAAGTAAGATCCAAAAATTAACAATATTGCAAAATTTGAAAAATTGTGCAAAATTTGAAATAATGCAACAAAATGCAAGGAGTAAATATGAATCTCCTTCCAGAAATGTCCATGTGGTTCTTTTCTATTCTTTGAAAACTAACACATATGTATATATGCAATTGGCTTAGTAAGTCAAAGAAATAATTTATTGTACTAGGAGCAGGTGAGGAACCCATTACATTTTGTTTGTGCTGGGTTTTGACAGGTTTGGGAGTTCACAAATATAAGAGTGGGTTGTTTGACCTCTGGGCATCCATCAAGGGTTCCTAGTCTATGAGAACAAAGAAAGCGATGGAACTGATTTCTCAAAAGTGAAAGCCTTATTTATACAAATATGGTTTTAATGCCCGAGCAAATTTTAGTGGATGAATAATAGTGGTCTTTAATACTATTCTGAGCTTCATACACTGTGCCAAGCACATTCCATGCATCATTTCAATCATTTCATTTATTCCTCTTGCTAATACTATTAAGTTAGGAACTATTATCTCCTTGGGTTTAAAGAGGTTAAATAACTTGCCCAAGGCCACTCAGAGATGGAATAGTGAAAGTAAAAATTCGACAGCGGGGATAATCTTTGATTTGCATGAATTAAAATGAATAATTCTGTTCTTCACATACTTTACCAAAAAAGTTTCATAGACAATGACTTTCCAAAAGGCCTGCTTTTGCTTATGCAGGGCAGCCTCCCCCAAGCCCCCATTAAAGGGGATTTGCAAACAGCCCACTCTAGAGTATAGTGTAAGGAAGTGAGTTGCTTTAGAAACCCAGAACCCAGATAGATGGATAAATATTTCAATGACTTTTCCAGGATGGTACTTAAAGAGCAGAGCCCATCTCAATTTGGGTTTGAGCCCATGGCCTTCTGGTTTAAATATAAAATGCATTAAAGCTCTTTATTTAGAGAGCCATATGCCCCCATTCTCCTTCTAACTTTAGTGGGAGTACAATGCAAATAGGTGTCTTGATATTGTCATTAGCATTCATTATTTATTAGGTCAGGATGGTGTATTCAAGCCAGCCAGGAGGGTCATGTCCCCTCTTAAGTAAAAAAGCTTGTCTTTGAGAATAGCACTTCCCTAGTATACAGCTTTGGGGGGCTCTTGGCAGAGAGGGAAAACCAGGACCGTCAAGAACCCACTTCAGGTACAGGGGTGGAGAAGTAGATCTCTACTCCTGATTTAGCAAAAAGCAGAGGTATGCTGCCATGTGAAACATTTTAAACCGATGACTTCTCAACCAGCAGTTATGACCTGTTAATTGGTTGTTAATGAATAATAATAATGAGGATGATAAAAGAAAGGGAAGGAGAAGAAATGGAACAGAATAACTGGGAAACAGAGCAGTTCACAAGTATAAAGGGCAAGTCTTGATTCTTGAAGGTCTTTTTGATGGCTCATCTACCCCTCCAGTCCCAGCATACACTTTCCTTCTTACTGTTTGGACTATTCAAAAAGTTTTAAAGCCTCTGGGCTGAAATGTCATTGTTTTTCTTAGTACTTATTTTGCCACTTGCCTTGGTGTGTGGCTCTCCGTAGCTTTCCACAGGTCTCTAACCTTTCTGTGCCTCAGTTTCCCCCTTTGCCAAATTTAAAACCTGGCCAGTTTTAAAAAGTTATCAAGAAGACCAAATAAAATTCTCAATTGTAGAAGCACTTTGAAAAGCTAAACATGGTCATTAAAAATGAAGGATTATTGTGAAATAAATCAGGGTGAAGCTGTTTTGAAGTCACCCTTCTGTGGAATTATTTTGTTTTCGAGTTGAAAAGATACTTAGGAAACACTTCATATAAGCCATTTATTTTATAGAGAGAAAACGAGGCTCTACAAAATGAGTGGCTTTTTCAAGCTTCTGAAAGTGGCCGATCTGGGCCCCCCTGACCTGTAAATTAGTGTTCTAGCCTCACAGCTGGTTACTCCTCCAACAGCCGTTTTGCTACTTCTTAACCAACCCCCCAAAACAGAAGGTCTTCTTTGAAGTTTTATTTATAGAAAATTTACAGCTCATAAAAAGCTAAATTGATTTTTTCCCTTTCAAAGTGGTTTCCTGATTGCAATCACATACATTAATCTCCAGTCTCAGAGAAGTTATAGACACTCAGTAATAACCCATCTCCAAGAGGAGATAGGAAGAATTCTTTTAAATTCTCTAGAAATAATGCAACAAGATGCAAAGAGTAAATATGAATCTCCTCCCAGAAATGTCAATCAGGAAAGCATTTTTCAACTGTATTAGAAAGGAAGAAGGGAGAAGTTTTCCTCCTTTTAATGGTCTAAACTGAAAGTGAGGGGAGAACCAAAAAATGTCACCCCAAATGTCCTACTTATCTCTGGGGGGGAAAGTACTATAAAACATAGTTCTGGATGATACAGCAAGGTTGTTGCTCAATTTTATGTTGTAACACTATTTTAACTGTCACTGAGGGCCGGGATAGCAAATATTGCATCAACTCCTCTGCAAGGTGTTTCCTGGGCTTTGTAGACAGGGGGCTGGGGGAGGTGCAATCTCTATTCTTGTGAAGGCCAGATAAAGCCTTCTGCTGCCTGCCACTATCTTTCAGTGCTGAAGCTGTAGATAACTCAGTTTCACACCCTGCCACCCAAGTCCTGCTTTCCCAATTTGTACGTCTTTATTGCTAAAGTCTTTTGTGTTTCTTTTATCAGACATTCTTTATCATCCTTCTCCAAAACGCCCTTTGTCAAAGTCAGCCTTTGAACTTCTTTGCATACACATAGAATGGGATTCAGGATATGTAAAAGGCTTATCATATAATTCTAAAGAAAGAGGAACAGAGCCCTGGATCTTTCTGCTAGAATGGATCTTCTTGGGGCTAGTATGCGTGAGTATGTGTGTGCACACACGAGCGCCTGGGCATGCACACTGAGGGGTAAGATAGAAAATACTATTATTTACCTTTAGGGCACAGTACAATAGATGAGCCTATACAAATATTTTACACTTCTTGTTTTTAGACATATTAAACCTGGAAACCAGGGTAGTATAGAAATGTTAAGTCAATTTGTCTTGAATTGCATTAAAGACTCCGCTTTGGGTGGGTCTGACTTCAGGCTGTGATCCAGGGAACTCCCTGTGTGGACAGTACACCAGGCCACTCTTGTCCTCTCCCTTCTGCAGTTTGTGGTCAGACTACAGTGAGGGATTTAGCCAGACTCCTGCTTTACCCTCACTTGGTGGGGTGACAATCTCTGGACCTGCGTATCACTCCCTGCCCAAGGAGGGATTGCTTGCTTGCATTACTTACGTCTTCTTAATACAAAAACAGATGGAATCTATCTGGAGCACATCAGCTGGGTTTATCTGAGCTTTTTTGTTCCTCTCTTCTGATATTTTTGCATGTCTCATGTCAAAGCCTACATTGCAAGTGTGAAAAATAGGACCTGGAGGAAGGGTAGAAGGGACACATGAAGAGGTGGTGACCCTGCTTCCTGTGGGAGCAGAGGCAGCTCCGGGCTGCTGCAGACAGAGCATATTGCACTCCCAGACCATGTCGCTTTTCCTTAAAAATAAACCAAGAAGGGTGGCGCCTGTGGCTCAGTGAGTAGGGTGCCAGCCCCATATACCCAGGGTGGCGGGTTCAAACCTGGCCTCGGCCGAACTGCAACAAAAAATAGCCGGCGTTGTGGCAGGTGCCTGTGGTCCCAGCTATTCGGGAGGCTGAGGCAAGAAAATCGCCTAAACCCAGGAGCTGGAGGTTGCTGTGAGCTGTGAAGCCACGGCACTCTACCCAGGGTGACAAAGTGAGACTCGGTCTCTAAAAAAAAAGAAAAAAGAAAAAAAAATGGTGTTCTCTTTGATGACCTGTACTTCTCCAGAGGGAGTTATGGAGGTGGTGACCTTTACAGGAGGCTTCGCCTCTGGCAGGTCCCCTGGGTCTCCGGTTCCCCAGGGTCACCTTCCATTGGAGGAGATGAGCTTGTTTCATTGTTGCAAAGTACAGAGGACCTGATACCTCTGAGCAAGATTAAAACTTGATTTAAGATTCTGAGTTCTCTCAGCAAATTTCCTCTGTTCACACCATGTCTCCCCTGTCACCTCTTCCTCCTCCTCCGCTTTCCTTCTCCTTCTCCTTGCTGCCTTTTCTTTCTGTATTACCAGGCAGGTTGTCAAGGACTGTCTTGCAGTGAGGACCCCCCTCAGGCCACCCAGGTCACTGAAAGAAGCCAATGGACTCAGTTTCAGGCAAGTCAAGATTTGCATAAACTAGCTCGGAAATCGGGTCCCACGCAGGAGCAGCCACCCTGGCCATGCTCACGGGTCAGCCCTCTCTTTCCAGGGAAACCAAAGTCGCACTTGTGGGGCTGAGTCACTGCATGGCTCCCCAGTGTCTGGCAAGTGAGCAAAGGCCCACCAGTGTTTTTGCCATCCCCACCTTCTCCCCACTGACCAGAGCTCTCTGGACTCTCCCGGGTCCTCCCCTGGCCCTATTCTTCTCCTTTTCGTAATTTCCTGACCGGATCTGCAGTGATGGAGATGATTTTCAGAACTTCTTTATTTCAGTTTAGAATTCACTTAGGTTTCTGGAAACAAAGAACCAATGAACTTTCTGAAGTCAAGAACTGAATCATGAAAGCTGCGTGCAGAGGCAAAGGCCACGCCCCCTCTGTTCTCTCCCTCACTAGCCCCAGACACGAGGGTGAGAGAGGAAGCCCTGCCATGGCTCTGTGTGTGTCACACAGAGTCCTCCCTGGATGCCAGACAGGGGCAGACACTGCCCGCTCAGTGCACCACCCTGAGTCCTCTCCTGGGCTAGTGCCAAGCCTGGGGAGGGCGTGCTCTTAACTCTCACACCAGTCAGGACTTCCAGCGCTCACGATGGCGTTTTCTTTAAATACTGTATAATATTTCACACAGAGCATTGGTTGGAGTCCATGATGGGGGGGAAGGGCTTCCTCGCTTACACTCTTCACGCTGCTCCCAGTGGTGCTATAGGACCCAGGGGTTAAAGAGTAGGTGCTCAATAAAAGTTTGCCAAGTACAAATTGATCAAAATCAGCATCAAAAATACTTTTAAAGGAACAGCTCAAGAGATAAAGGCAGTATTGACAATAGCCGCCACCAGTAACTGTTCCAGGGAGAGCTTAAGACCAAACACTTTGCATATGTCACCCCTGGCAGGGGACTCTTACGTGACGGGAGATCAGTACTGACTGTCATGTTCAGACCCATCGGATGGAGGAGCAACCAGCAGTCTGCTCTGTGATGGAGGCTGTGGCGGGGAGAAAGAGGAACAGCCCTCCAGCCAGCCCCAGCGGGAGCGGGCCTAGGACCTCCTCCCTGCACTGTGGGGGCCCCCAGTCATTCTTCCGGCTCAGATCTTGCCCCGCCAAAGTCAAATAGCTAGACGGCAACAAAAATTGTTCCTCCAGCTAAGGCTTCTCTTAGCTTTTCCAGGGTGCTCAGAATGCCAGGCAGGGTGGACTGGCCCAGGCACCACCTTGCGCTGGGAGCGCCCGACTTCCTCAGCTTGCTGGCCATGGCCTCTGTCCACGCTGCAGCCATGTCAGGCTCCTCCTGCCTCAGGCCTTTTTTCACATGCTCTCTTTCTGTCTGGATCACTGCCTCCCCATTCCCCCAGTCACAGTCTTTCCCTTGGCTGTTTCGACATCATCTTTGAAAGTAACAGCTCCAGGAACCCCGCTCCCTCCCCTTGTGCCATCACTAGTGTCACATCACAAACACTGATTTATTTTCACCTTTGCTTTTTTCTTATTTAATTTCTGTGTTTATGCTTTTTGTTCCTTGTCTCCATCCTCCAAATGACAGGTGCAGTGGATGTCATGGGCGGAGGCTTTGTCCTACTCCCTATCTGGCATCAAGAAAAATGAATGACTGCATGAATGAATGAATGAGTGAACCGACAATAACGAACTCTAGTTGCCACTTCCTCCTCCTGTTGGTGCAGTTCAGATCTTTAAGCAAGGGCACAACTGCATTCAGGCAGAGTGGTGAAAAAAAATTCCGTTTTGCTACTTGCTCTGTTATCACTGGGTAGCGGCCAGGCTGGAAGCCCAGGAGACCTCCTTTGCTCGTCCTCTCTGTTTGGGGACTCTCTTGGTGCTCGAGGGCTTTGGAGGTTGATGTGGCCAACCGAAGGAGTCACTTCAGACTGCATCTGAGTTTTGGACACAGTGGTACCCACACTGTCCAGCAAGATGGGGGTCTCTTCCTAACATATTGCTGCCAGTGCTTTGGTTATGCAAATGGATGGTTTTTCTCATTTGGATGAGGGACATTTCTGGCCAATCAAAGGCAAAGAAACAGAACAAGAAAGACTCATCTGAACCATCCTCTCCGTCTCATTGCCCCAGCCCACTCCCCTCCTCCGACAGATGACAGTTTCTACCACTTCCCTAGACTTTGGGGTGCAGGCTAGGCTGGGAGGGGATCTCTCTGCATTTGAGGAGCATACATCTGATGCAGAGCTGAAACTCCAGGTCAGCTTTGGAATCATTTCCAGATCTGCAGGCCACGTGTGATGATATATAAGCTATGTGGGGTTGAACAGTGATCTGATCTGAGATAAACATTCCAAGCTGATGCAAACCAGGGTGAGGGAAGAAGCCCCTCCACCTGGGGGGCTTCACCAGACCTACTCCAGTCTAGAAATGGCAGGAGAAAGAGGGAGCTATGGCTTTGCATGAACTTTTCTCTGGGATGAACAGGGCTCAGGAAAAAGAATAAATTTTGGGGGCTCCATAAATAAATGAGAAGTGCAGAAGGGACTAGATTTTCTG
Source organism: Arctocebus calabarensis (assembly GCA_963573935.1). Taxonomy (NCBI): domain Eukaryota; kingdom Metazoa; phylum Chordata; class Mammalia; order Primates; family Lorisidae; genus Arctocebus; species Arctocebus calabarensis. Next base: position 32,916 of record CAUYON010209989.1, on the reverse strand, counting down.
CAGAGAGAGTGCATGTGTGGGAAACCCAGGACAGGAGGACCACCTTGGGGGTACTGCATCTGCCAGGCACCACGCACCTTCAGCCTTGCCACATCCCTTTGCTTTTTCCCTTTCAACCTTATTAAAACTAATTTCAAGTAAGATTCAATTCAGAATGTGTATTTTGTGCTACCATATGCCACGGGGTGTCAGTCTGGGGTGGGTATGGTGCACTTTTACGCTGTATTCTTTAATAATTCATGTGGCAGCATCATAGGGATACTCGTAACTGCTTCTTAAAAGTAATTAATTGATTTTCTGACATATCAGTTAACAACAAACTGCCCTGACACAACGTTGTGTTTGGGCTCTTGATCGGACTGGGGGCTGTCTGGATTAAATTCAGCCCAGAGTTTAGCTTAGGAGACTCTAAAAATATGCCCCTATAAAAGGAAAGGCTTCTTACATGAAGTGTTGTCTAAAAATCTAAACCATATGTGCTTCCTGGGGCTGTCAGTGGGTAAAATACAGGTTCCAGTGTGTGTAGCTGCTTAGAATTCAGACAAGCAAGAAGTAACCTGCTGTTACTCCACATGGCCAATCCTCCAGATTGACGTCCCCCAGCTCCGGGAATTCCGTCTCAGTGTAAAGTGGGAGGAACACGGGAGGACTCAGAAGAAGGCAAATGCTAGCTGTGCGCTGAGGGTGCTGCTCCCGCAGGCTCCTCCTCTAGCTGAGTTTGCAAGGTCTGCTCACTGATGCCCCATGATGGAGGAATTCTACTCGGGGAGGATGCCCGTCAACAACGCAGACGTTCTTAATAGTGATGTGAAGACACAGACTAGTTAAGTGGCTGGCCCTAGGTCATGGCCAGAGTCAGTGGAGCATAGGAAACAAAAACTTCCTGATGTCTTGGCTTCGCATAGGGATTTGTGTGACAATTGTAGGATGAAGGTGGTATTGTACCTGCCAGGAGGTACCATTTGATTTGAAGACCTGCTATACCCATAATATACAACTCCTTATAAGAAAGTTCTGGGAACAGCATTTCTTTCCCACATCGATGCTGCTTCCTGCCAGGGAGATATCACTTGGGTGTCTCTGCCCTTCACTGGTTCACAGGGGAGATGAGAGAAGCAAGTGGCAGCTTGGGGAGCTCAGCCCTCTCCTTTCTGCCTCTTCCTGGGGCCAATGCCAGCTGGAAGCGCACATTCTTTCTCTTGTCTTCCCTGGCATGACTTGAGCTTGGTCACCTGTGCCTGAGATGGGCCAATGTTTAGCTTTGGAAGCCCAAGTCACTGCATGTCACAGCCCCATTCTGCAGCCTGGGTTAAGCTGGCACTTCAACATGCACGTGTCCCACTTCTGTCTGTCTAATAACTGATTTCAAACTCAAGAAGGCTGCCATTTGTTGGACATCCTTCAATCTGAATGGAAAGCTAGGACAAGTCCACTTGACCTTGATGTACAATGAATTGAGGCCTTGCTTTCTGGCTATGTTCCCTGCCCTGGCTGGTCATTTCTTCTCTGTTTCCTGAATTACAGAGGGGAGTAATGATTCCTCTTCTATCGCACTGTTCTGAGGACTCAATGAGATGGTCTGTGAGACAACTTTTAGACTGTGTACCTAGCACTTGCCTAATTAATGGGACTTGAACTATTGTTTATTGCAAAGGATAAGAAGAAAGACATAGAAAACATATTTAAAAGCCCTAAAACATTTCCATATTTTTTTACCCTTTAATATTTTGAGATCTTAAATTCTGAGACTTGCAGGGGAAACTTTAATGGACGATTTAATGTCAGAGGAAGAAGAGATGTAGGGAACACATCACAGGTAGAGTCAAGCTCAGAACTGAGAATGTGAGAATGGTAGTTGACCTTCATGTGGTAGTTGTTTGCATTATAATCCCTTACCCCTTCCTCAGCCCAAACCCACTTACAGACCCATGGTCATGGTATCTGCTTTAGTTGCATAGAATGGTTATTCTATAAATCTAAAAGCAGAAAGGTATTTAAAAATGATATGAGGAATCCTTATGTGTAAATATATGCTATTCTTATTCATAATCAGATGACTTGTGATTGTGCCGATTACCCTATTTATTGTTTCTTGGCACAGTGGAAGGTGCTGTCAGACTAGAGAAGTAAGTGCAAGAGATCAATAATGTTTGGGTGACTCACTGCAGGATTATCTTCAAATTTTAACACTAGCAAATTCCATTTTTATAGGTCAATGTTATTTTGCTGAGACAGAGAATAAAACTTAACATTGTTATGGAAAGAAGTATCAGACTTCGGGAGTCTGAAGTGTTGACTCTCAATGCCCTACACTCCTAAGCCAGCATTCCACATTTTGGAAGTGAAAAGCTTTTACCCAGAGAAATGGGTTGTCTTCTTCACTTTTGAAAAGTTGAGTGACAAGAGACCCAAGGCAGATTCAATAATGCCTATTCTGAAGGTTATTTAAGTTAAGAATAGAAGAGGGTTTTTTTTTTTTTTTTGGAGGGGGCAGGGGCAGTGGAGAAATATATGTGAATTATTTACCATAGTTCTAGAGATGGAGGAAAGCCTCGAGATTTGCCCAAGTCACAGATTGATTTTCTGACACAACAAGTGAATCAGAACATAAGGGGCCTGCTAATTGAGCGTCAGACACTCAATTTCCTGTTAAATGCAGAGCTGCATTTCAGTAGCTAGAAGTTTGTGTTTCAGGGGTGAGAGAAAGGAAGGAGATCTCTGTCACCTTGTGATTCATACACCCTGTAAATTTCTCGAAGAAAACAATACTGAATTCAATAATGTAAGCCCTTCCCATGTGCAAAGTCCTATCCTGGGCATTTTGGGGTAGTAAACATTCTCGAAGGCACAGTCTCTAAATCTTAACAAATGTCTTGTCTAGTGTGGGTGGAAGATGGGTCAGCCAACACTGGCAGTCCCCCATAGAATGCCATGAATGTGTCACGGGGCACAGGGAAGGGGAGAAAGAGTCCCATCTGGAAGGGCCGGGGGACCTTGGAAGAGGCGATGAGTGGATTGAGTCTGGACGCCATATAAGGTTTGCACAAGTGAAAATGAGAGAGGAATTTGAGACAGCTCCCACATGACAAAAGCAAAGTGAAGGGAGAGCACAGGGGTGTCACTGGATGGTCTGCGTTGGACACAGCTGCAGCACACACTGCAGGGGAAGAGTGGGCCGGGCTGGCCGGGAGGCTGGGGGCAGCACTTGGTGAGCTGCCAGGCTCGAGTCACTCCTTATGTGTGCTACCTAATTTCATGGTCACAGCAACCCGTCGGGAAGGGCACTTTGATTGTTTTAATTTTATAAAAAAAATAGCAGGTATACGAAGGATCAGTAATACCCAAGGCTTCCAGCCGGTAAGTGGCAGAGTCAGGACCTAAACTCAGGACTATTGATAGTGGAGTTCACGAAGTGACCCCATGTTGTCTCCATATAGCAGAAGACCTGTAACTAAGCCTGCAGCTAAGGGGTTTGGAGACGTCTTCTCCAAGGGCGGGCAGGCATCATGGCAGGATTCTGAACGGCACCTGAGTAGTCATGATTCAGGAGGACCGAGAGGGACCTGCAAGAAGGATCAGAGGGCAGAGATTGGAAACCCGTAGGACCACTTATGAGATTTGAGGAATGTTCTGGTGAGGGAGCTGAGGTAGCCAATGAAGGAGAAGGCAGAAGGAGAGAACAGGGCTGAAGGGACCGCTCAGAACTTTGGAGCTGGCTGTTGGGGGAGGGATAGGGCATGGATGACGATGTACAGATGTTTAGCCTGGGTCACTGGGGACTGAAAAAAGAAAAGACCAACATTGCAAATAATCAGGAAGCCTTCAGCCGAGCTAAAAGAATTGGAAGTCTATGTCAACATTCTAAGTCCTAATTCTGAATGCGTGAGTATTTGGATATTAGGTAGTAAAAGATATTGTTGGACAGAGTTATAATACTGAATCAAATCAGTGACGTTTCTTTCAGATGAGAAATTTAGTGAAATTGATGGCCTCCCTGGATATTTATCTTGTTTTTTGGCAGAAATATCTTCAAGAGATGTATGGATGGAAAGGTGAGAGAGAAAGCCTGTTCTCTTAGCCCGTATTGCAATGAATGAAGAACTTGGTGAGTAAGAAAGGCGAGTGGATTCTCAACACTGGAAGTTGGAATCAATTTGTAAAGATGGACTGATTGGACCCCAGACACATAAACAGAAGAATAAAAGAAGGTTATAAAGTCCTTGGCTTTTATACAAGTTATGAGGCTATGTGACGGTGAGGACGATCTGAGACATCACTGTGTAATAATCCGAGTTCTTCCCTTCGGGGTGCTCCTGGGATGAGGGATGATGCTGAGGCCAGATAATATCTCTTACCTAGAAAACACTGTGTGGAGACTTGTCTACTTAGGTTTATCACAACTGTCCTCTGGCCTGAGCTGACAAACTGCAGTGGATGGCCAGCATTGCCAGAGTGACATGGGCACACTGTGAACTGGATTTCCCTGGCTGCGAGAGGTGCAAGCATGGAAGGATCTGTGCTCATCAGATTCTTATTAAAAATATCTGCTTCTCTTGTATACTGTACTCTCATGGACACCCTTGATTTTATTCTTTATCGGGAAGGCTTTGCAGTCATGAGGACTGTACCGTAAATCTTTCAATAATTTAATTAATTACATGAAACAAGATATACAGTAGAACCTTTGTGAGCTGACCACCGAAGGGACTGTAACAAACTGGTCAGCATCGAGCTGGTCACCATAGGGAACTTCCATTGAGTCCATGTGGCACCTGTCTGGCCTATGAAAATTAGGCCAGCTAAGGAGGTAGGCAGGGTAGGGAGGTGGTCAGCTGGTTCTACCATATGTGAAACTACAACCTAGTGCATTTGGGGCTATACCATCAGGGTCATTATATGCTAGACACTGCAGTAATGTGTCAATTCATTATGAACGAACACGTCCATCCCTCTCACTTTCACACCAATGCTATAAGGTCATTATTATTGCTATGTACATTTTACAGATGAGTAAACTGAGGCACCCAGCTATTGGTTATTAACTTGCCTAAGGTCACACAGCCAGGACAGCTAAGACTTGAACCTGGACAATTCGGCTCCTGAGGGCATGCTCTTAACTGCCCTTCATACCATAACTTTCAACCTTAGCATGGATTTGCAAGTACAACCTGAAAAGTGACAGCATGCAGAGGTGGGACTTTGAGAGAAGGGATCTCTGAACTAGTGACCAGTAAGAACTAAGACAACGAGACTCCTGTAAGATTGCATTTAATACCTGAGTCCTGTTATTAGAGAGCAGATAAGGGGCCTGCCCAGTGTTTTTGATTTCCTGACCTATTGACCTAAGCACTAGCTTCTCCATTTGGCATGGAAGCCCCCACGGCCTGTGGTGGCACCGGCACCACTGGCCCGCCCCTTGCTGCAGTGGGTATGGTGGGCTCCACTTACTCCTTGGTACCTCTCTACCAAGAGAGGCTCCCACCCAGCAGAGCTTGACTTTTCCAGGGGAAAACATGATTTACCAAATTAGCATGGAGATAAAAATACTTTCTTTTTCGATTGACTGGTCTTTTTATAGAACTGAAACAAAATTAGAGCCAGGAAATGGCAGGTATTTTGGTAACTGAAGCTTGATAGTTGGGTATTATTAGATTCAGAGTTTTGCCTGTGACGAGATCTGTAGGATTTTGGAAAAGACTATTTCAGATGAGCCTTTTTACATGTGAATCAAATCATGAGGGGAGTGCATTTATCCTGTGTCAGTATTTTCCAAGCACAGTGGGTAGGTGCCTTTGAGCATTCATGCTTTCAACACAGTTATTGACTTGATCTTTTATGCCAGGCACTGTCTTAGGCACTTGGACTAGAGCAGTGAACCAGACAGCCAAAAACGCTTCCTCTTGAGAGCTGACCAGCTAGGTTCGGAAAGAGAAATCAGAATGAATTCACCTTCCACGTTTGATGTGTGGACGTAGTGAAGCAGCCATCATCAAAGAGCAAAATGCTTTTCATATTTAGAAATTTGACTTTGTACTATTATATTTTACCAATCTGGGGAATTCCCAGCTATTTTCTTCCAAAGATATATGTTAGTATCTAAGCACATTTTAAGGGCTTACTCCCTCCCTGTTTCATGTATTTCCCCCTCCACCCAGGGCCTGGTAATCACCATCTACTTTCTGTCTCTGTAAATTCGACTCCAGGAAACACAAACAGACTCGTCTAGTATCCGTCTTCTTGCATCTGGTTACTTCACTCAGCAGAACGTCCTCAGAATTCATCCACACTGTATGTAGCCTGTGTCAGCACTTCCCCTCCCTCTTAAGGCTTAACCATATTGCAGTGTGTGTATACACCACACAATGTTTGTCCATCCATCTGTCACTGGGCTTGGGTTGCTTCCCTCTTTTGGCTAGTGTGGTCAATGCTGCTGTGAACTTGAGTGCACAGATGTAAACATTTATACTCATGCTATTGACATAGATTTCAAATGTGACAGACTCAACTATGATCAAACCCTTTTGAAAAATCTATGGCAGAATAAGTTTATGTTAATTTTTTATTGACTACTTTTGACCCTTTAGATAGATTTCTTTATTTGTTTAGCAGACATGTGACGGAGACCCACAGTGTAGTAAGAGCTACGCTGGGTTCTGTGGACTGCAGTAGGCACCAGAACCATGCCCTGTATCCCTGAAGGTGTTGCCAGCAAAAGACTTCCTGGTGAGGGTTCTAGGCTGGCTGCTCTGCACAGTGTGTGCTGGACGTGCAGGAGACAGCAGCTCTGTTTGACCTTCTTGGATTGTCAGGGCAGGGTGGGGAGCTTTGCTGCAAAGAGGACCCTAGAACTGAAGAAGAACCCCTAGAATGTGCTGCCCCTGGTTGAGACCTTTGTATGTCTTATTTTGTGCAACTCTCCCAATAGTTTATTGTCAAAATCGACTAATCTCTCCAAGCCTTAATTCTTAATAAGAGAGAGACATAGAAGCACATTACGTTATAGCTTTTAAATACTCTGTTATTCTGATGTTCTGAACAAGTATTGACAGGGTAAAGGAGAGGAGGGGTGAAGGGCAAACAGTGAAAGGGGTGAAAGAGAAACAGTGATCAGGGTCACATAGACTGATGAAAGAGTACAGGGGAGCTTGGAGAACTGCAAGGCATCCTTCCATGTAGCTTATGAGAAGGATGGCAACAGTTGCCTACTGGAGCCCCTAGTGGAAGGCCTGGAGCCGTCTCCTGTGACCTCTCTCTCCCTCATTGTCCTTCAGGCAGGATGGCACCAGGGGCATCTGGAGAGACTGGACACTAGAAAACCACAGGATATTTTCTGCCAAATTTTAGTTTCTGCTTTTTGGACACTTATGTCATAAACAAATGGAAAACATCAGAATAATTTGTACTGAATCAGCATCAACCATTGATTGAATGGTAATTCTAAGCAGACACTACTCTAAGCACTTCACCTGTATTAACAGTCTAAATCTTCACAACAACCCACAGAGGTAGTTTCTGTGATTATCCTATTATATAAAGGGAGAAAAAAAGCTAGGAATTGGCAGGGCCAGGATTTGAAGTCTATGTAGGCCTCTCCCCCCAATTGCAGATGGTTATTATTAATATTGCATTTTTATGTCAGTCCCCAAAGGTCAACATTCTCTCCTTAGCATGACATAGTGAGGTTCTTGATAAATCTTATGGAACAACTTCCACTTGGCCGTTAGGACAGGTGGCTGTGTAGCTCACTGTGCCCAGAAAGAAAAATAAAGATTATCAAGCACCCAGGAGCTGTTGATTCCCTTTCATCTTGTGCAACAGGAAAGATGAACTATCTATATTTAAATTGTGCTAAGAGGTGGGCTGTCACTGTCAGTTGGCTTTGTGGTTTTCTTTTCTTTCCAGTTCCCAACTAGGTCTGTGAAGAAACTGAGTAGTGATGAACTGGGCTTGCCCTCAATGACAGTTATATACATTTTTAAGTTGTGATGTCATGAAAACCTGTGGTACATTTCTAAAGAGTCAGAATTTGATTTCAGACAAAATTCTAATTTTGGTTGTTACTAAAAATAACTCCCCAAACCCAAACCCTAAAACCCACAACCCAGTTGTTAACTTTATAAAACTTAGATGTCCCATGGGAGTTCAAAGCACACCAGAGCAAACCCGAACTTGTGGCCAACTCCCAAACCACCTGCTCTTCCTATAGTCTTTGTTTGAATGAATGGCAATTTTGTCATCCGTCACTCAAACATCAGATCAGGGTTCCCAACATTGCAACCCTAGTTTTACCTCCCCCGTCCACTGGCTCATATCCCTTCCCACCTCTGCATTGCCAGCGCCCCTGGGGTTCACTCTACATGTCCCCTGCATTTGGCCTTGACTCCCACCCTGCTGTCTTTCATGCGGCTGCTGAACTGTGTCTCTATCTTAAAATCTGAACATATTTTCCTGCTGGAAAGCCTTCTGTAGTCCTCAGTGTCTGGAGTCCCTGACCACACAGGTGTCTCGAAAACACCTTCTTCTGCACCCCTATTGTGACTGGAATGTCTCCACTTGTCACCACCAATACCACCACGGCCACATATCAATTTCCTATTTGTCCTCCAACAAACTCCATCCTGACAGTGCTAATCAGTCCACATCAGAGTCCTTCCATCTCTGGAATCTGGTGCTCTCATATGGACTCTTTTGCATTTGCCCAGCATGTCAGGCCAGTTCCCCAGTCAGGGTCACACTCAGCACCCTACATAGCATGTTTCTTCCTTTCCTTTGTGACAGCTCACTTCTCCGCACAACAGCTTGGCCATCAACCCATCCTAGGATCCTATTCTTTTGCTGGGTCCCCATGAGGTTCATCTCCTCATTTCATGTTCACAAGCATTCAACTATATTTTGGTAAAGCTCTGGTGACCGCTTGCTAAGCACCAGGCTCCATGCTGTGTGCTGGGAATATGGAGATGAATGGGACACTGTCCTTGCCTTCAAGGGACACCAGGTTGTTAGTCAAATCTGCAAGGCGTTGTGGTGCCATGAAGCTCTTGGTTCTCTTGGAATGTAGAGAATTCCTAGAGGTAGCACTATGAGGATTGAGTTTGTTGGAGGACAAATAGGAGATTGATATGTGGCCAGGGTGATATTGGTGGTGACAAGTGGAGAAAGCCCAGTCAGAATGGGTGCAGAAGAAGAAGGTATTTGGGAAACACCTGTGTGGTTAAAATTACCAAGGAAGTGTCCTTGGCATGAGACCAGACAGGAAGTTGGGAGCTAGATGAAGGAGCACCATGTTTATTATAAGGACTCTACATTTTATCTTTTTTCCTGAAATGTCTATTTATTCCCTGTCTCAGCCAGCTTGGACTGCTATAACAAATTGCCATAGACTGGGTGGCTTAAACAACAAACACTTATTTATTTCTTATAGTTGTGAAGGCTGGGAAGTCCAAGGTCACAGTGTTGACAGATTCGGTTTTGGTGAGAGCCTGCTTTTTAGTTTGCATGTGGCCACCCAGTTGTTGCTCTCCTATGTATTGGTTTAAGGGCACTAATTATTTTATATTAGTGAACAAATTACTTTCAAAAGGCCCTACCTCCTAATACCATCAGTTGGGAGTTAGGACTTCAATATATACATTTTTTTAGAAAAAAAATCCATAACATCTACTTTTAATATCTTGTGCTGATACCCATCCAAGTGCAATGAAACCCCTAAACTCTTCCCAAACTACATTACCCTTTAAAATAAATTTGTGAATTTCCATAGCACTGATAGTTTGGGTCATATATCTGAAAACATAATTATACAGATCTTTTGTTAGTCTCTAATTGGATCTTATGAGTTTATTTTTTTACTTTTTCAATGTTATGAGTAGAATTGTGAACCCCTAAAAGATATGTTAAACTTCTAACTTCCGGTACCGGTGAATGTGACCTTATCTGGAAATAGGGTCTTTGCAGTTATAGTCAAGTAAAGGTGAAGTCATTACTGGTGGGTCCTAACCCAGTGTGACTGGTGCTTTTATAAGAAAAGGAAAATGACTTGGGAAGGGTGCAAGCAGGCCACATCAAAGGCTGAGACTGAAGTCATGTAGCTACAAGCCAAGGAATGCCAAAGATTGCCGGTGACCACCAGAAACTGGGAAGAGGCAAGGAAAGATTCTGCTTTAAGGGTTTCAGGGGAGAATGGCACTATCTACATGTCAATCTGGGACTTCTGGCTTCTAGAATTCTGAGGCAGTACATTTCTGTCGGTTTAAACCACCCAGTTTGTTATGGCAGCTGCAGACAACTCATATAACCAACTAAATGGTACGTTCCTTAGAGGCAGTAAAGTGATGGACTGTTTTAGTATTATTACAGCACAGCTCAGAAAGATGCTCAAGAAATGTTTACTAATTGATTATTGAATAAATGCATGAAATGGAGGTGGAAGTTTACAAAAGTCAGAAGAGCATAGAGTCAAGTGCGTTTCCCAAGTGCCAATGCTATGGTGTGCTTTGCTTAACTCAACCTGTCCATGGTGCGCTCAAAGGCACAGATAAGGGCAGAGCATTCATGCAATTTTAACAAAAGTTATCTCCCAATGGTGATATTTTGATCAACTTTTTGCTTTAATTGTATTTTCTAATTAAAAAAGGAACATATAAATAAATGAAAGGCATATATTTTAAACAGGCAAAATGTCTTGAGTGCCTAATATGAAAAGACAGCACATATTTATTATTGATTGATTAAATCTGTCAGCATTTTGATCCACAGCAAACACAAATTGGGTTTTTCTAAAGCTCCTTGGGGCTTTTCATAAAGCAGGCTTTTTAACCAATGTTTTGAACATATCAGGTTAAGGTATGTGAAATCATCTCTCCAAGTGGGATTTAATGTAATGCAATAAGAACGGAAGATTTAACAGAGGATTTCTTTCCTAAGCACAGGAGGAATCAGGTAGTTGTTTATCATTCTTCGTATGGAGCATTAGCTTTTACTATTGGCCAGACAGATAAAAACAGATGTTCCCTGCAGACGTCAGCACCTTGTATAGAAAATCAAAGCTACATAACAGAAAAATGTGAGGATATGAGGAGCTGCAGACAGTGCCTAGGGAGGGTGGTTCAGCAGCTCTGGAGTGATTTCTCGCACTGTATTTCTTTTCCCCAGAGGTCCTGAGTCTTTCCCTTTGGCTAGGAGTGCTGTCCAAAGGTCAGGTGCGGGAATGAGCCTGTTAGCTGAGGATCCAGTTGCCTGCACAAGGAGTTGCTCAGCTAGGAGTGGGGGAAAAAAAGTGTGAATTCAAGCATTTCAGAAAGCTTGAGTCCTACTTTATCAGAGCAGGGTGAAAATTCACAAAGAAAATGAGGCAATTAAGAAATTGTAGGTTACAGAGATTCTGATGCGGGAAGAGACATGGGTCTTGGGAAGGTACAATTAAAGAATTAAATGATGACGGGCTGGGCTTCAGCCTCCTTTCCCTTCAAGCTCCCTGTAACGGAATGCGCAGGAACCAAGCTGCACATGGGCTTTCACAAGTGCCGGGCAACCTGCTGTTCACTTGTTCATCAGATTTTCTGTTTGGGAACTTTTACTTACGATCCAACTAGTTTCAAGACATTATGTTTTGTCTTGGACGGAAGCTGTTGGGTGGCACGTGAGGGCCTGTGCCAAAGATGTGCGTCTTCTCTGTTGTGCCTTGGGTGGATGTGGGGGCAGCTCCACAGCCTTTCACTACAGATGTCTTACTTGTGTGTTCAGACTCCAAACTCATTTAAGCTCTCTTGGCCTGAGTTTACCATTTACTTTTGACATTGATAGCAGCATGCAAGAGCGGAGCACCAAACAATGGCTGTGTTAGAGCACAGTAAGGGCACTGTAGAGTAGATTCAACAGAGTGCCTGTCACATAGTAGGAACCTAAAACATTGTCTGAAAAGAGCTTGCTTTGAGGACACGAATCCAACTGTATATTGCATTGATAATATTCAAGAGTTTGCATTCATCTACAGCTAATGGATGGACTAGCTAACAAGCTTTGGCAATGTCTCTTCTAGAACAGTGGTTCTCAAAATGTACTCGAATCTTACAATTATCTGGAGAATTTTTAAAAATTTTGGTGCCCAGGATATTTCTTATACTAAATTAAATTCAAATCCCTTGGAGTGGGGATTTGAGTCAACTCTCCAAGTGATTTCAATAAGCAGCCACTGCTCTAGTGTGACAATGTCCATAAATAGCAGTTAATCTCATGTGTTAATTTACATATAAATTAATATCATTTCCATTTTTTCTCAGCTACAAAAGTCAAATTTCGAGTGCTCAGTACACATGTGGGAATAAGGGCCAACACACTGGACAGTTAGAGTTATGGAACTTTCCCACCATTAGGGGACATGTCTACTACGCTACTCAGAATCTAGAGGTCTGCATTTATATCTAGTTATTTAAACCAAATGAATATTGAGTGGCCACACTGCCAATAAGAATTTTTAAGTAAAATATTCTTGCCATAGTTTCTTTATCTTGATATTCACCTCTGAAATGGTCAAATTACCTCTAGAAGTCTAATTAAAATTATTTGAGAATTTTTAGCCAAATCTATATCCTTTTTGGGAGAAATAGTCTGCTGTATAGGTCAAAGCAGGGATGTTCTTTCTTGAATCTATGTCTTTGGTGGGTGTCTATGGTTGTCCATTGGTGGTGATTGCCACCTCATGGCCACACCCATTAAACAGGACCATCTCCATGGAATGCGTGGTACATTCTGGGGCTCAGAAAGGCACCTAGGGGCCTGCAAACTTATTTATCTAGATCTCTTTGTGAACAAATCCCCTTTAGAACTTCCCATTCTCCCATTAAACTCTTGAATCTGTAAGAACATTTAGCCACATCCCATTTATCCCAACTCCGTAGATCATCCTGAAGCAACTTGTCACTAAAAAAAGAAAGATATAGATGAGAAGCAGATTTCCTCACAAACATAGTAAAGTAAATTATTAAATGCAGCCCTTCTTTGGAAAATCATATATATGTCAGGGCTCTCAACAAGCTGTCTGACTTCATCACAATGTATGTATTTGGGGGTTGGTTATAAACACTCTTGTTATTTAAAAGAAGATGATAGTTCCTTCTCTCTCCCTCAAACTTGCACAAGAGAAGCTGCCAGGCAATTCATGTTCTGTGTCCTCAGGGTCCCCCTCAGTCTCAGAGGTAGTGAAGAGAGCTGGCTAGAGTCGGCAAGAGAAACCCCATCACCACCGTCTACTTTTCATCTGGGCTAGAATCAGATGGGTTTTGTTGTCTAGTACAAGAATAACCTAATTTTCCTCTGAATTGTCCTATGTTATTTTTGGAGCTCAGCATTCTGATGAACGTATAAAAGGAATTTTCCTTGTGTTGTGGTAAGCGTCCTTCCACACCTGTGCAGTCTAGAGTTGACTCACTCTCTTAAAATTCCTCCAATAATATTATTATTTTTCTAAGTGTCTGAGGTAGTGTCTTTGTTTGCTAGGGATTGTTTGTGTTTATAAGCAAGTGAATCAAAGTGTCTTTTTTTTGACAACTGACATCAATAATTGAATAGAACCTAAGTTCGAATGTGATTCTTTTTTTTCAGAAGCAATTAACTAGAAGAAAGTGAGATAGTCAAATGAGGTTCATCTGGAGTCCTGACTCTGACTGAGTGGTACCGGCTGAAGGAAGAATCTGAGACCACAAGTGAGCACAGCAGGAAGAAGTTCTGTGATCAATTATTGATGTCTGTAACAGGCAAGGGAGAAAGATGTGGCTGTGGGTGTATGAGATAGTGGTGTAGAGAATTGAGCAAAATGAACCCAACTATCCAATTCTTTCCATCTCCCCCATCCCTTCATTAATCAGGAGGTGATGGGGAAGATGGGAACGCATAGGATAGTTGGGTTCATTTTGAAAGAAATTCGAGAAGTTCACAATGAATTTCCTAGGCAGTGGAGAGTGATGGGAAGGTCTTGAGCATAATAGTGGTATAATTGCATTTGAAATTTTAGAAAGCCAACTTGGCCATATATAAGATAAATGTAAGTGGGAGAAGGTAACAAATGAACCTTGAGCCTAAATAAGAAAAGGCAAAAACAGGGCAGATGTAGGAATGTTAGAACTGCCTAGGAGTCAAAGACAACCAAGAGATTCCCATTTTGGATAATTGAGAGAGTGTTTGATTTATAAGGAGGGTAGTATTAATTTATAGAGAATTTTATCCTTTTCATCTAAATAGAATGCCTATTGCTTCATAGACACTATAAAATATTTAATAAATAATATGTAAGTGAAAGAATGAAGGAATAAGTAAACAAAAATTAGGAGAAGGAGTTGGTTTTGAGGGAAAGAGGACGAGTTGTATTTCAGACCTTCTGAGTCTGAAGTGATGGTAGGGCCTCTGTAGTGATGTCCACAGGCAAGATACAGCTCCCCAGCCCTCTCCAGAGATACCATTATGCCATCAGCAGGTCCTGGGTTCTTCCCATAAATGACTACTTTTTACACCAGCTGTTCTCAACCTGTGGGTTGCGACCCACAGGAACTGTATTAAAGTGTTACAGCATTAGGAAGGATGTGAACCACTGTTTTACACACTATTTTCCATACAGCTGATTTAAGATGCTCCTTTAGAAAACATGCCAGTGGTCTTCACCTATCTAAGACAATTGCCACTCCTTAAGGACTCCGTTATTTGGTATTATTGTGATATAATGTGTCTTTCAATTTGTATGACTCCCTAACATTGGGAAGAGTGTTACACTCATTTTACTAACGCAAAAACTGAGCCATGGAGCGGTTAAACCCCATACCTAAACTTACATGGATGGTAACTAACTCAGGTAACAGAGTTGGGATTCAAACCCAAGTCTCTATCCTGTCATATTTTATCCCTGCTTCATTTTTCCACTCTGTCTCTCAGTAGACTGGTGATGTATTCTAAAAAGTGCTCATACTTATGATTTCATGTTAACTGGTTGTGCCCAGTGAATGCTTCTTCAGTCCTTGCATTCTATACCTTCCCACTTACCAATTTTTCTCAGTATAGTGTGGTGTGTGTTTAACCAAAGCTGTTGGCTTTAACCAAGCATTGTGAAGAGATATACACATAGGGCGTAACTGTTTGTCTTGGGAAATCAGCAGCTGGGAACTAACACCTCTTCCCCAACCTTTAGGGCCCATCTTCCTTCTGCAGAGCTCCGGTACCTGGGTCCTGTGACACGTGCCCTTGTTACATACTATGGTAACCCTGCAGGTAGGAACTCATGTTTCCAAATATCTGTGTAACTGGTCAAATTATATCCAGAGCTAAGCCGTGAAACTCAGAAGCTGTTTACACTTATTTTTCATCGAATCCAAGTTAATAATACTTTAGGTCACTAACAATGTTTCCAACATCTGACATTTTATGGGTGGTGGGATGTTATCAATCATTCACCAAGTCTTGACGTGATTTTTTTATGACTTCTGGCAAGTTGGAGTCACTAAGATTTAGTACCAAACAAGGGAACAAAAGCTGTTATTCTACTAAGTTCAATACATGCTGAAGTGAAAGAAAAATGTCAAGATCCGTGCTCCTTTTTGGATATGGGCTCCTGGGTCTTGCCTTAGTCTTTGGTTTGGTGGGCATGAGGCATACTGCATGGAACTTACTGGTGTGATGGACCCAGTTCATGTACCGGCCAGACCTTCTTGGCTGTGTGCTACAGAGCCTGCCACACTTCCAGATCTGGGTGGCTTTGGTAATAAAGCAGAACCGCAGCTGCTGCTTTTCCCACCACAGACTGAAGAATTCTCATGCATGACGCTAAGTAACAAGAGGTGTTGGTCACAGCCATGGTCTACCCAGACAGGACACTTGGCTTCCCCAGTGACTCTGGAGGTGCCAGGTAACAACTTGCAAGTGCAGGCAAGCTAATGTCCTAGGGGGCGAGCTTTTTGATCAGTGAGAGAGAGTAGATGTGGGTGAGACCGCAGGTAAGTGGATCACTTTTGTTCTAAGACCAGGTTTTGAGAGAACTAGGGCTTAGCTGGGTTTCTAGTGAGCTGTGGCCAACTTCGTAATAAACCCTCATAAGTCTTCTCTCTTTCCTCTCTGCTTTTTCTTTCTCTTTCACTTTTACTTCCTTGGGGTTATATGTAAACCCTGTTACCCAATGTCAATAAAGTTTTAGCATATAAGCTCTGACTCAAGTGCTGTTTTCTGTATGTCTTAGGCTAAGACACTTTCTTGTGCCTTCTACAAGACATTGAGCTCCGAGGCTGTGTCCTCTTCATCTTTCTCTTGCCAGCACCTAGACGTTGAACCCATGCTCGTGGAATGAAGATGTCTCTTGGTGCAGCTTGGCTTTGACGTTCACATAGTGCTCCATCTGCCACCCAAATTTCAGTCCAGCCTGCTGTGTCTTGGCAGATGTTAGAAAGCTTGGCCTTGGTGGCATCGGGAGCTTCATGATATGAACATGCAAGTGGATTCTCATGCTGGTGCATTAGGGGGCAGAAAGCCATGTCAGAGGAGCAGAAATGAAGCGTGTGGGGCTATCTTTGTGGACACTAGCCCTGCCTGTCTGGCAGGGACAAAAGAGGGTGTGATAGATTTGTAGGGTCAAACTTGTACAGCCATACTGTCCACTGTAGAAGGTTTAGACACTTCCCTGGACTTGACTGTTCTGGGAGGAGGACTCACAGGTTGCAGTCTCTTAGCTGCCCTGTAGTAAAACGTAAGGCATATCCTTTTATTTGCCCTCCTTTCCAATCTTTTGACCTTCCTATGTTCATTTTCCTTCTTTCTCCCTTGTGTCTTCCTTTTTCACATTCTGGATTCTGTTTTCACTCTACACTCCAATGATTCAAAATGTGTTCTTTTTACACTTAATGAATTTTAACCCAATGACATTTTCAAAGAGTGAAATTAATAAAGAGGATTAGAGAAGAAACCAAAATATCCTAACATAATGCAAATAATGTGTCACTCTTTTGTTAACTGATTTTACTTGATGTGTTTTTGAGATGCATAGAGACAACCAAGAAAGGTCCCACAGCTGTGGGAACTCATCCGGCTGCCATGATTCTCCCTGGCAGAGCCATAGTGCTGGTGATTCCTAACTCTGACATGGTTGGACTTGAACCTCTGTTTACAGCCTGATGCTGGTAGTCAAACATCATATGGGTCAAGTGCTTGGTTTCTTAGTTTTTTTTTGTTACACAGATGAAAGCTTCACGCATGCATCGTATGGAAGTTTAGGGTGCATTAGTAACATAATGGTAAAATATGACTTTGAGCAACTCCAACAGAGCTCTGGGTTCAGAAATTTTAGTATCTGTGGTAATTAATATGATTGCTATGAGTGATAGTAATAATAACAATAATCGAAGTAGCCTCTCAATGAACAAGTTGGGAATTTTTGTAAGCTGGTTAAAGCCCCAGGGTTCCTCAAGCTCAGAACTGTAGTTTTTGGGCTGGATGAGCCGTGCTGTGCCCTGTAGGATGTTTAGACATGCCTCTGACCTTTACCTGCTAGATATAAGTAGAAACCCTATCTGGATGTCACATCCAAAAATGTCTTTGGATGATGCCACATGTCCCTTGCTGGGCCAAATTATTCCCAGATGAGAAGTTCTGGGATAGAGCATGTCCAGCAGAGCTATAGTTTTCCTCCCTTGTATTAATGTTTTGAATAAAACCTAAAAAGCAAACTTAATAGATATCCGCATAAACAGCAAATGGGCCAATGAGGTTGATATATACAACGTTTATGCATAACACATGGCTACATTAAGCCATAGCGGGCGGCCACACAATTCAGTCCACACTCAGAGACTAACATGATGGCGTAAGGAGCTGGGAGACTCCCCCTCAGGAGCCCCCTTCTGGAACATAGTACACAGTGAGCTATGGCGGTGAATTGATTTACGATCCAAACGCTATTTGTCCCCATACGTCAAATAAAATTTGAGATTTCAAGACACACGCTGCCGCTTCATTTTCCTCCTTCTTTTCATTTGTGATAACCCGTTAGAATTCAGCCTCTTCGTATGTGTAGGTTTTTTTTTTTTTTTAACAACAGTACTCTGTCATTTCCAGAAAATGTTTTAAATTAGTATAAAACTTGGCTAAATTTAGCTTTTATAGAAGAAAGAATAAAACATAATTAACTGTTTAAAGAAGAAAACAGAAACCACATGAAGGAATGAGACTTGCTGGCGAGAAATCTAACAGTAGTGCTTGGTAGCTAACCCGTGTCCTGTGGGACAGATGTTCACGAATTTAAATGGAAACAGGATGGGCGTCCGCGTAGAAGGCATTTGTGATAAAAAGCTGCTAACTGCAGAAATGTATGACTCTGTTACAGGTGTGACTTTCATCTATCATTGCCCAGAGATGGGACCCCGAAAGAAGCCTGGAGGGGGCAAAAGAAAAAAAAAGTCTCTGTGTGACAAAAAATATTTCCAGATAGAATGCTTGGCAGGGCACTGCTGGCAGGCCCTGTTAGGACACACTGCTTGCCGGGAGGGCCAGCTGGGGTGGGTAAGAGAGCACTCTGTTTTAGGCTCTCGGAGCATTAACCTCTGGTTTTAGCAGCACAGATAATATTTTCTGTAATTTCCATGTAAATACTCACCAATTAAGAAGAATTCTTTTTTCTTTTCTCCCTGCCTGGACTGCTACTTATGGTGGTGTAGTAGGAAAAGGGGTTAATTTGATTTAAAAATTGAAAATGATTCTCTGTTTGGCTTTAAAAAAAAAAAGTATTTAAAAAAGGTCTTCATGGAACAGAGAGAGACAAAGGATTCTATTGTCTGGCCGACCTAGGCGTGCCGTGTCTCTTTGCTCCCTGTGCAGACAGCGGGCCTGGCCCAAAGCACGCACGATTATGCACACATGGGTCCAATCTTTGTCACTTAATAAAGACTCACTGAATCAAAGGCCAGGTTATCATTTATTCTGCGAGACTGACTCATGCCACATTCTGTCCTTAATGCAGTTTTTTCTTATTACTCAAACAATTATCGTTATTATTATTGTTATTGTTACTGTCCTATTTCAAAAACACAGATGGACCTGGTAACATGCCATTGTAACATTGTGGCTGTCGGCCAAAAGAAGTACAATGGTCTATTGTGGAGCTGGAACTCCTCTGGTGACTCCTGGGAGGCGGGGATGATGTTTCTGAAATCATCTCAATAATGTGATTGACTAGTTTTTCTTGCATTCCTCACTTTCCACGTGTTTATGTTTCTAGTGAGCTAAATGACCCGCAGGCACCTTGCAAGAGCACCTCCTTATCAGTCACTTTTCATAGGTAGTGACTCTAAATATTCAAGGAATGGTTTTCTTTAGTTGGAAAGAAATCTAAACAATTGGATAGAAAACCCTTTTGATGCTCAGTAGAGGCCTCCAGGATCATCCCTATGTCCTATCTGATTCTAGGAGGTGAGATGGTTTCCTAGTGAAAAAACAAAAAGAAAAAAATAGTTCTATTCCCAGGGCGCAGGAAGAGAAAAATCCCAGACCCAGTGATCCTACCTTTATCTGCCTTCTCTGGGTTTTTTGATAGAAAACGTTGAGTGAGATTGCACTTTCTTTTGCTAAAATGGTTTTTCATTTGACTTATAGATTTAATAGTAAAGCAGAAGGTCCCCATAAGAAATTAACTTTACGTGCCAGACCTATGTACCTGGGCCCTCGAGGGCGTTTGCACTGCAGGCAGCCTCACACGTCACATAAACACGGGGTAATGTCAGTTAGTGCCATTTTGGCTCCTGAAGTTTACATTTTGGTTCATAGGGAACAATTTAAAAAATTGTGAATCATACTGTAGTCACAGTGAAAGGCCTTAATATCATGGTGATATTAACATAGGCATTGAGATATTACATGCCTATGTGCACCTCGTGGGATTTTTTTGGAAGCCGTCTCATGCCAGCTGTTTCCAGGAGACCTAAACTAGTAGTATTTTCTTCTTTCACCGAGAAGTCACTTCCCTCCAAATCAAAAATAAAAGAATTGCCTCTCAGAACTTACTATTTAATGAAATGATTCCAGTTTCTAATTCAGGGATAAATTAGTTCTCATTAGAATGAAAAATCAGAATGATTTGCTTTGTCTCTTAAGCGCAGATGAATTCTCTTAGTCTGAGATCTTGCTCACAGGCCAGGGCGGGGAGTCTCACTTCCTAGTTCTCTCGGTTTCCTTCCTGCATTTCTTGTTCTTCCTCTTCCTCTTTATTACTAGAAATTAATCCTTTCCTATATGTGGTGATCTTTCTGACTGGCCAAATGCCACATCTGTCAAAATGCTGAATATACACTGTTTAAAATTAAGGGTGGAAACCTTAATTTAATTTAAGGAAACCTTAAATTAAAGGTTGGCCCTTTATTAAAATCTCTATAATAAATGCCATTCTCCTTCCCTTCCCTACCCTTCCCTTCCCTTCCCTTCCCTTCTCTTCTCCTTTTATTATTATTATTTTTGAGACACTCTTACTCTGTCAGCCAGGCTAGAGTGCCAGGGTATCATAGCTCACAGCAACCTCAGTCTCTTGGGCACAAGAGATCCTCCTGTCTCTTGAGTAGCTGGGACTACAGGCTCCTGCCACAATGTCCAGCTAATTTTTTCTATTAGTAAAGACAGGGTTTCAGTCTTCCTCAGGCTGGTCTCAAACCCCTGAGCTCAAGTGATCCTCCTGCCTCGGCTTCCCTGAGTGCTAGGATTATAGGCGCAAGCCACTGTACTTGGCCTAAATGCCATTCTTTTGCATCTTGACACTTTTTTTGGTGCTTGATATCATTTATATGTGTAATACTCCATCATTATATCTTTGCCTGCACATAGAGTAGCAGAGCGGAATAAATGCTTGATGGTAACTTTTAGCCAGATAAAACATTCTGATGGTAAAGTATGACCTTGGTTTTGTTACTCATCAGGAAAAGTGTTGGGGCCAAAGAGACTTAAGTCTTCCACTGGCAAAAATCCTTCTAAGTTAAACTCATATTCGTGGCTGTATTTCTAGATTCAGTTCCTATAAAGGCAAATATCATATTTTAGACATTTTCCTCACAAAAATTTCATAGGTGAAATTTATGAAAAATGTCAAAGGATTGGTTCAGGAGCACATTGTGCTGGTATTTGATACTTAAAACAATTGAATGGTTGCTGTCACCAATACCTGTTTTCTACAGTGGAGAATCCTAACGGATCAAGATGGTGAGTTTTCCATAAAACAGTTGTCCAGGGAATAAGAAAAAAACTCAAGAAACATAATTTCATATTTTTCTAGGCTCAGCAGACAGACTTTCTTATTCTAACAGCTGCTTTTGTAGATAACAGCATCAGATGAGCAAATATTATTCTCACAGCAGAAACGTGCACATCTGTTGGGCTGCCAGTTACTGCAGCTGTGATTCTGCTTGCATTTGTTCATTAATAGTTTTATTTATTGCTAAAATAGACTTTGATTCTTCCACTGGAGAACAGCGTAATGCCCATGTGTGATATAGGAAGGTTACACGTTCATAGCAGAAAATACCTAAGGAGAGTTTGCCCCAGCAAACCCAAGTACACCTGTCATATCAGAATGAGAGAAGAAATAGGGCCCCCAGCCCTCAGTCTTAAGCATCTTAACAAATAGTAGCACTTGGGCCCCCGTGTTCAGCCTCCCAGGACAGTTTGGAACCTAAGCGCCAAGAAGCCTCCCTCCATAACAGAGGCTCCCTAGAGAGTGCCTGAAACTTTTTACCGAGGGGGTCTAAACAAATCTGCAAACCAACAGTCTGTGCAAATAGAGATGCCTATGTTCATGAAAAGACCAGACCTCAGCTCTCTTCTGCATGGATGGTTTGGAAAACTCTGGAACATCCCAGATTCTGTGATCTTTGCATTGCTTTGTTTCCAGGTTTTTAAATTTTTATTAATTTCTTCCTGCCAGACAAGAGCTTTCGGGTTGGCCCGAAAATTGTGCCTCTCCCTTTATATTTTCTTTTGTTTTTAATTTAAAGGGAAATCAACAGCCACCACCCATTTAACGATCTGTAGTGAAGAGACCGAAGCATTTTGACCTCATAACTCTTCTGGATTCTTTTCAGTGTTCAAGAAATAAAAGCAAATAAATAAATATAATCACTGTTAGCAGTCAACTCCTACCAATTTGGCTTTGCATGCCCAATGACGCGAGCTGGGAGATAATACCAGGGAGTGGCTATGGAGGATTTTGCAGGATGGAAACTGTCAATGGGAAGGAGAAACATTCATGATTTATGAGACAAATTAATAATGGCTGCTTCCACGTAAGTCCCAGCCCAGAATTCTTGGACCATAAGTAAACTATTGCGTGTGGTCTCCCAAGTGGTAAGTATTAACTAATTCATTAATGTCCAGTTAAATGTGCTTTATGTTAGTCATCAGAATCTGGAATTTCTCAAACTAAGTCCTAAACACACAGCAAACAATAAATGGCACACAGCAGGAATAATTGTCCTCATGAATTTTCTCTCAGTTCTTTGATAGTGCAATGCTCATGTTCCAATATGTATGAGTGCAGGTGAATATATGTGTATACATATATATACCTCTAATCCAGGGATAGATTAAAAAGAATTTGCCTCCAATGTGTTTCTAAATCCTAAATCAGCTTTGAGGAAAGAAATGAAGTCAGCTGCATTCAGTTTTATTCTACAAGCAAAAGGCTTTTAAACTCTTTAAAAAGTCTCACCATTAACCAGTCCCATTTAGCCTTGAACTATTCTACTATTCTTCATAGTCTTGAAGTAAGACTATGCTGTATCTGGAACTTCTATAAGGCAGTGTAGAATTTAGAGTAATAATAAGCAGGCTTCTCTTGCATTGGGCTCAGAAAACTTTGATTTGTGGTTTTTGCTCTTCTAAAATGTATTTGCCCTCTCCAACTTGAAATCAAATACATTCAGGCCTACGAGGAGAGAGAGGTAGTGGTTTCTGCTGCTGACTGCATTCTAAGACACTAGGCTCCCTCTTCTTTCCGAATAAAATCCACTTACTATTCTCAAAGAATAGATAGGTATTCACTTCTCCACATGGGTTCAGATTTTTGCCAACTTCCACACATCCTGAGCAAGGTATCTGACTTCAGTACAAAGAGAATCATTTGAAACACAATGACCTACACAAACCAAAGAAAGAAGGTTCAGGGAAACATGCTTTTTGTTGTGATTCTTAACGTAATCTACCAATCAGGCTTTCAAAATTCTTGTCTTCTCATGTATGACACGTGAATTCTATTACTAACCAACTGACTTAAGATGTCAGCCTGCAAAACATGCTTTACCTCTTTTTACCCACATTCTTTTCAAAGATTAACAGATAGAACCTAATTTCTTAATGGTATGGAAGGCTGATAATAGTTTTATCGTTTGATGTTTTGCTATAGATGATGATTTATCCCCCCCACCTTTTTTTTTTTAAGTTCAGAGGAATATTTAATGAGAGGCGCATCCAGCAAGTTGCAGCTTGCAAGCTTACGTCATCCCAGTAACGCAGACAACTCAAACTGCTGATTTTCTTTTGGAAGACGCTTCAAACCATGCAAAATATGATCTGATTCCTCGAGCAACATTAGAAAACAACAAAGAAAAAGCACCGATAAACTTTACGAGCCTCCCTCCCACCTCCTAACTCCTGACTGAATTAGTGAGATTCAAACACCAGTGGAGTGATGGTAAAGGGTAAGCAGAAATCGTTCCCCGGGGCGCCCGCCTCTGTGGGGGTGGATCTTCATCCTCACAGGGATAGAAAGTGGGGCCAGGTTCCAGTGCTGTTTCATTTACTAGGCCAGATGATCTTCCACAGGATATTTATAATGCAGTTTTCCCAGATTTGAAGACTGTATTTTTGGTCTTGCTCTAATGCATCCAAGCAAAAATCACATATTCATTGATCTGTCCCTGATGACTGGTGAGACTGTACAGATGTGATTATGCAGAATGACCACCTCTGGACACTGACCACCTCCTTAAGTTGTCCTAATTTTCATAGACTAGACATGCTTCCACATGTACGTGTCAGGAAGCCTTAGTTCCTTCTGTAAGTTGACCAATTTGTTACAGTCCCTCGGGTGGTCCCCTTAATGAGGTTGTATCATATTTTCACTTTGTTGGTCCACTGTGAAAGTTTCATAGTCACTTGATGACCGCTCACCAGAGGCCTCCCGACGCCTTCTTTCACTGTGCTCTAAGTTCAAGAGAAGCAGCCATTATTGGTCTAAGAGCTGGTGTTGATCGTGCTTAATTGATATCTCCATTAGTCTGATAAGTACAAATGGCATTAAATTGAATACTAGCGACCCTCTGCATCCACACGGGAGGCTGAGCAGGGATTTGTAAGGCGGAATGGTGAAGACAATTAGGGTTAATGGACTCTTCCCAGGGGTGAGATGTCAGCAGATGGCTCTCTCTTCTTTGCACGAAGGCATGCTTCAATCTGCATTTATCCAGGTAGCAAATCATACTGGCTTCAGAGCCAGGAGGCTCCATTTAGCAAGGGCACAACTTTGTGCGGCTGAAGAAAAACAGCAAGACGCCAAGTGGCCTTGAAACCTTGGGTTGGGCGGAAGGGAAGTTTCCCTCCCCTGAACAAATGCCCAGGTTGAGTGGGAACCTGAAGTTTTGTAAAGTGTTAGGGCCACATCCTTGCATTGGGCATGGGGCAGCAAGTAAGGTGTGCCAGCTTCCAACGCCAGCTTGCCCCTCTGCCTGCACTGGTGAACCTTGTTTCTCTCCTGGCAACTGGGTCTGTGGAAGTGGGGAAGGTCCGTAGGGAGCAGTCCCGAGGCTTATGAAGAAGGCACCACAAATATTTTAGCAAAAATAAACTAATTTCACTCTGACTTTCCATAGTTCTGAGTTTTATAATCGTGTTTTTCACACTGTGTGGAAATACAAAGAACTGCCTAGAAACAAAAAACAGAAACAAATCTGTCTTGAGGCACCTTTTCCCCCTTGACTTCTAAGCTGTCTTTACCGGAGGTACCATCCCAGCTCCGACATGAACCTCACTCACAATGGTCTGTAGGTTTATTCCAGAGCACAGTAAGTAAAGCAAAAGATTCTTCAAGCACAAAAAGCATCTTTTCTATCTTCTCGGCAAGGTACTTCCCATGAGCCACCAGTTTCCCAGTGGTTATACCAAAGGAAGATATGGGGACCAACGAATCAAAATCCATTTTACTTCATACGAAAGAGTGGAGTTGTTATAGAAAGCAAATATGGTTGCGGGAATGAACTTGGACCCGGGTCCTGGTACTGGTTCCACTAGTCATTAGACTAGGTGACCTTCTATGGTTTATTTATGTTAACATTTTCCCACTCCTTAGAGGAGCTCAGAAATTTATAAGATCGAGTCTTTGGGCTTGCTCTGATGCACACCAGTAAAAATTACATAGTGATTTTACCTGTATATTAGCAAATGGGTCTTGTAAAATTGGGGGGCAAAACTTGTAACTCTCACAAGTCCATTATACATTTGAAATGTAGTTGGCTGGGTATTTGATAGTCACTGGCAGGGACCCCAGTGGTAGTGGAAACTGTGGAGAGATTTGCCTAAGAACATTCACTCATATCATACTCTTTCTTTTTTCCCCAGATATTTTCTTGCCTTTTTTCATTTTTTGAGACATAGTCTCATTTTGTCACCCTAGGTAGAGTGCCATGGCATCTTTGTGGCGTCACAGCTCACACCAACCTCAAACTCTTGGGGTCAAGCGATTCTCTTGCTTGTTCTCCCAAGTAGCTGGGACTACAGGTACCCATCACAACATCTGCCTATTTTTTTTTTTTTTGTTGTTTGTCTAGCAGGCCCAGGTTGGGTTTGAACCCACCAGCCCTGGTGTATGTGGCCAGCGCCCTAACCACTGAACTACAGACACTGAGCCTTTCTTGACTTTTTGAATGAAATAGGAAGACAAAAACAAACAAACAAACAAGAAAAACAGACTTAGGAAATCAGTTCATGGGCTTACAATAGCCCCCCAGCAATTTTCTGATTCTTTGAGTGTTTCACACTTATTGACCACAAATAAAGAATTTCTCCGAATTACCTAAGAATCAGGGTAAAATAGTGTAGACTCAGATCATGCAATTTTTTTTTCTTCAGTTTTTCTGAGAGTTAGGCAGGGAGACCTTCTTCTTGATCAGTTAATATTTGTGTAAGAATGCCAGCCTGCGGAGTAATGTGCTATTGTCTGGGGTGAATGTCATTTGGCAAAGTTGGCACTCCCAGTTCACATGAAATCTGTGGAGGGAGAAGAGAGGCTAGTGTCTCCTCTGAGGTCAGAAGGCACACACCGCAGTGAGAGGCACTGGTGGGGAGCACTGGGTCTGTGTGTATGAAGCAGTACAGTGCGCTAAACGTCAGAATCATATTTTGGCCATGTGTCAAGGTCATTGTTTTATCTTCGGTAATTTCAGTGATGAGCACTTTTAAGATTTAATTTGTAACTCTAATCAATTATTTGGCTAATGCTCATTAATCTGCTCCAAATTAACTATGTGAGTGACAGTTTCAATGTTAATATTCCCGCTCTCAATGACTTGTTTAACAGATGTGACTTACGTGGGAGTTAATAGAACGTCAAAGCATGGCTATGGTGCCTGGCAAATGATGTGTGATATTTGGGGATAATCCTTTGTTTTCATTATTACTTTCTGAATTATCTTTTTGAGATCTATGATTACTAGGAGCACAGTTAAATAAATCATTTGATCGAGGATAGGCTTGCCAATGTAAATATTCTCAAGACATGTCATTTGCCAAAAAAGTTGGTTGAGTATCTGTGATGTGCTGGCCATGTCCTGGCGAACACTTATTGATCACATGGACGTGAACCATAATATGTGCATATATGTATATAGTTTTGAATATATACATATTATATAGTCCATATAATGGACTACAATTGTAATGACATAAAATACAACAAAATTCATCCTAGAATTTTTCTTTCCTGAGAATAAAACAATTCCCAAATCTCATGGACGTATGCAGGGCCATTTCTCTGCGCTTACAACATGCTCTGGCTTGCCTCATGGGTGTGGAGTCCACCTTCCCTTGAACTTGCAACCAGCCTCTCCGGTGAAAGTGCATTTTTCCTTATCCACTTCTCTGCCACACATCCCACAAGAGCACCTTCCCTTTCCACCTCCAAACTCTCACCCTCCTCAGTCCCCAGCTCCAAGAACCTGTTTTTTACTCCCACTGTTCTCCTGAAATTGCTTTCTCAAATGTCACAGTTGCTGACGCAATTTTCTCCTCCCAGTCTTCTCTGCAGCACCCGTGATACCCTCCTTGAAATGCCCTCAATCTTTGGCATAGCCTGGGCACTGAGATTGCCTGAAATTTTTTTCTTCACCTACCTGGCAGTTCCTCCTCTACTTTGCTCTTGGCCCCTAACAAAGCATTCTTTAAGGCTTTCTTTTCTCTCCTAGTACACCCTGCTTGTTGAACTTGGGTGTTTCCTGGGTGTCAACTATTGTATCGATGAATGTGAACTGTGCAAACTTGTCCTCCAGAAAACTCCAATCCCATGACTCCATTTGTTAGCTGGACACATTACCTCTTCTTGGAATGTGACATAGCCCCTCGCAAAAGTTCACGGACACTTTCTCCCCAAGAATCTCCTCTTCCTTGTTTTCTGGGTAGGGGCACAACCTCGTCCACCAGCCCCGTGGAGTCACAGACATGCGTTTCCCCGCTCTTTTGTTTGCCCACTTCTCAGTTCTCCCTTCACCAGATCTGTGACTGTCCCACCTTTTGGGGTGTCCTACTACCTCCTCCCTCCATCCCCTCATTTATCCTTCTATAAACTGGTCTCCCTAACAACAGACTTGTCCCACCCTCTTGTTCCAACTTCACAATGAGAAATGTGAGCACATCTTCCCTTCCAAAAGTTCTTCTTTGAATTCTGACCTCCTAAATCATTTTTTTTTAACTTATCCCTTTCTCCAGACTCATCCCACCAGACTCATCCCACCCTCCCGTTCCAACTTCACAATGAGAAATGATATCACTGCACATCTTTCCCTTTAAAAATTCTTCTTTGAATTCTGACCTCCTAAATCATTTCTTTTTTTTTTTAAATTTACCCCTTTTCCCTGCCCTTCTCAAATACATAAGCCGAGTCCTTCAACTCCCACACTGGTGGTAGGTCTAAATCATACATCACAAACTGCTCTTTGCCCCTGGCCTTGCCCCTCTAGCTGGGTGAAATACCCCTTCACACATCTCTGCCCTCGCCATCCTTTAAGACCTAGTTCTTCCTCTTTTTGGCAGTGTTTAAAAAGTTACAGGAAGGCTCTGCACTTTTTTAAAGCATGACTTGTGTGACATGTCACTTCTGACACCACTTGCCAAGGCCCAGGACTGGCCAGGTCTCGGGCCTGGCTTAACTAGGTTCCGGACACTGACCGCTAAGTTACCTTGCTCTGGTACAGTTTCTCTTAGGCGCCCGAGGGCTATCTACTTTAGCAGGAGAAATAGAACAGACTTGATCAAGGTGCTGCAGAGAAACAAAGATTGTAGGGGTCTCATATCAATGCAGCAACAGGTGGTTGACAAATCAGCTTTGCAAGTGGCTACGGAGCAGAGCTTTGCTTATCAAAGGGTGCAGTCAGCAGGCTGAGAGACAGAAGCTTCCAGGGTCACGGTTGGTGATTTCAGACGGGGGCAGCTGACATAAGCAAGTTTGGGCTGTGACATTTTTATTCATCATAGGGACTGGTGAGTGCCACAGGGGGCTTCCCGTGTCACCTGAGATCCAGAGAAAAGGCAAACTTTTCAATCTTCCTATTCACCCATCTGCCTCCCACTCTGTCCTCCCTGCATCTGGAATCTGCTACTTTTCCTCACCTCGGTCAAGGGAGCTCATTCTTTAAAGACTAGCTCAAAGGTGATCATGGCATTTCTTTAACATTTTCTTCCTTCTTCTGATCACACACGGCACTATATGCCTAAGCTAGATTCATAACTATTATCCCTGGTTCTACACATGCCACCTCACCAAATGAATGGTAAGATTTTTGAATCTAGAGACCTGTTTTACTTGTTATCATAGCATCCAACGTAGATAGCATTTTGCGTACAGCTGGGATTTAATAAACATTGGTTGAATAAACAGTGAAGGATGAAGTTTCAGATTCTTTTGGCCACCATTATACTCAGATATTTTGACATCACAATACACGTGGGCCATATAAACTTGGTATTAACCAACCTGCAGCTCAGATGTATGACTTTTTATAGGACCTCTAGGTATAGCTTTTAGATACACGTCCACGCACACTCCTGTAAATGACTCAAAGATCTCAAACTTTCAAACTTTATTATGAATATTCTTATTAATGTAAGTGAAGAGGCTAAAACTTTATTTTCTAAAAGTGGAAATTCTCATCACTATAAAGTTGTTTTTCTTGTCAATTCCTTTTTCCTAATGTATTCATAAAAGTGTCCCATGTATGACAGGAATCCACAGCCATTTCTCTGGTAGTATGAACACTTTTACAGAAGCGCTATCATGGTAAATAATCTGAAATATTGTTTTCCTCCATAACATCTTTCTTTTTCTCCATGCTCTCCCCTCAGAGGCCCACCGATGGTCTGACGGGATGTCACACCTGTGCTTAGGTCCCAAGCCTTCCCCAGCGTGCTGCCTCTGAGGTCCTTATAGAGGTTCTGGAGAATATGGTGCTTTGCTAACATTGAGAAAGTCATTGTCACCCTAGGAGCAAACATTTGCACACCTCGAAACACACTTCTCTGAGGGCATTTTACCTCCTTGCTCATATCAGAGTCCCAGGTGCATACAAGGGACTTCCCCTGAGAGTTTGCCAGGGGACAGCTTCTTCTTTCTCTCCTTACTAGGCTCATGATCCTTCCTCCCACCTAGACACTAATTCAAAAGAAACCTCTTTGGGGGGGTTTCAGTTTTGAAATGAAGGTTAGCATTTCAGCTCTAGATTTAGAATGTGTATGGGTATATTTTTAAAAAGATAATTTCTCCATATCCATTGAAAAGAGGATTCTAAGAAACACAACAGCCACGAGCTTCCTCCTGTAACAGCTATGGAAAGGGCCGAGGGGGCTGAGCCGGAGGCCCCGGGAAGGGTGCCCACCCGCCTGGGCTCCACCCCGAGCGGGAGAGACCCACACATGCCCGTTCTCTTTCTCTCAGGGTTTCCAGCCACAAGAGTCTCTTAAAAAGTTCTGGGAGGAGAAGTTCTCAGAAGAAGCCTAAAAATCTCTGTTTAAATTCCTTGAGGCCCAGGCTTGCAGCGACAGGGCTATGACACATTTGAGGTGGTGCTGTGTGAGTGTGGGAGGGGGCTGAGGTGGTCTTGTGGATGTGGCCATCACTCCCTGATTTGGGAATGACTGATTGACCAGGACAGGGCTACCCAGGCAGCGAGAGTGACACAGAGCGGACCAGAGCCGGCCTGTGTCCGGGTGTCGGAGCAAGGAACTGCAGCATTTCTTGCCTAGAGACGTTCACTTATTTATATGTTACTTCCCTGTTCCATCCCCCCCAAAAGCTAAACCAGACTTGTGTGCAGACTGGGAAGAAAGGAATGAACAGATGTGTGTGATGTTTTAGTCAAGTTTGACCTAAACGTGGAGGACCAACTCAACGACACACCCAACCAAGTCCTTTTTGTTAAACAACCACTCTCAGAAGAGCCATCAGTTTAAATAGCCCCATTAGCCCACTTTTGGAGTTTACGGGGGACTCTTCCTGGTGGCAGGATTTAAAAACAGCAGCCCCCATCTTACCGAGTACATGCTGTTCAGTGTCTGTAAAGTGAACTGGACTTTTTTTTTTTCTTTTTGTAAAACATACTTTCCCATAAGAAAGGCAGAGATGTAATCTTTGGCGGAAAAATATTCCAGCACAGCCAGGCTGAATATTCGTTTGGCCAGGGAATGGTTAAGTGACACGCTTTTGAAAGGGTGACCTGTCGATGGAATCAGGAAAGAGAACTTTGCTGGCCACTGCGGCCTCCCTCAGGTGCCCTTGAGGGCAGGCCCAGCCCCGACACAACCTCAGTGGGCGCATGAAGCACGCCGATGAGGCAAGGCCGGTAAAGCCTGTCCAGATGTGCCCATCCTGTCACAGCCTGCTAAAGGGAGACGGGCACCGAAGTCTCATCATTCATCTTTGTTTAGTCAACTAATGGCCAATGTTTATTAGTCACATCCTTTTTGGCAAGCGATGAGGTAGGAGCACAAAGATGAGTAACACATGAGGCCCTTCTTCAAGGAGTTTATGGCTCCTCCAGGTGAGCCAAGTTGGGTGTCCTTCTGAACTGACTGGCGTAAAGAGGGTGACAGTGACCTTGGCATCTTGTGCTTAGAATTACAGACTCAGTGTGGAACTGACTTCATAGGATCACAGGATTTAATAACACTGAGGGGCCTTAGAGATCGGTTGGCAAATTGCATTCAAATTAAATGATCGTGATAGTTCCTTCCACACTGCCCAAAGCTAAACAAACCTTATTCTTATTTGGTCTGAGCCTCTCAGTGTATGAAGGAGGAAAACTGACACAAACATGCTTGCCCTGGGGTTGGTAACTACATTGTTACAGAGGTTGTTTAACATTCATAAGCCATAACTTAGTTTGTTGTTTAGTATACACAATAGATATTTTATTATCAAGTTATATTATAAATAACAGATAGAGAGAAATTAGAAGAAAGAGACTGCATTGAGGCAATACTGTATGCCACAAGGGTAATTAATAAGGCTGGGTGTGGTGGCTCACACCTGTAATCCTAAGCAGGTGTGAGCAGGGAGGTGGAGGCAGGTGGATCACCTGAGTTCAGGAGCTCCAGACCAGCCTGAGCAAGAGCAAGACCCCGGTCTCTAAAAATAGCTGGTGTTGCGGTGGGCACCTGTGGTCCCAGCTACTTGAGAGGCTGAGGCAGGAGAATGGCCTGGGCCCAAGAGTTTGAGGTTACTGTGAGCTATGACGCTATGGCCCTCTACTGAGGGTGACAAAGTGAAGCTCTGAATAAAAACAAACAAACAAAACATAAATATCCTGCAAGCAAAAAATTCAAGTCCTTATAAAGAAGCACTTAAGTGATGATTAATTATGCATATAAATCCATGAGGTTTAGGTGTGTTTTGGAGAGCGACTGTGGTAGGCAGAGTCTTCATGGATCACCCCCAGACTTCCCATTCTAATCTCCGCAGGTGGAGTCTCTGTGCTGACTTCCCGTATGGTGTTGGTTGTGGAAGCACCAACATCCTGCAGAATCCCAGAGAATACAAAGAATACATTTGGTGAATGATACTACGAGGGCCCTGGCTTTCTAACAGCTCATTATGAAAAGACATTAGCAGCAATTTGTCAACAGCCTCTAGAAATCGAGTGACTGGTATCTGCATTTTATAGTGTTGCCAAGGACTAGGTGTGTCCTTGCAGGTGGGGAATTTTCATCTACTCATTCGTCAGAGGGACAGTTCACAGGGGCCACTCAGACGTTTGGAAGCCACACCACAACGAATTCTAAAAGTCAGCATGAGGAAGAATGATGACAACCCCGCCAAAGTGGCCCTTGTCACTTGAATTTGGGGAGGCGCATTGCATTTCTTTTGTGTCTTCCTAAGGAATTGTAATTCTTTTGAACAGGAGAATTTCTTTTTTTTTTTCCAGACCAGGAACTTTTGAGTTTCTTTATTTAAGAAGTCAAAACTGCAGACAGTGTAACAATTCCAAGTGTTAATATATTTAAACCTTTCTATACAGAAACTAACATAACAAAACCAGCCAGCCTCCCCACAGATTCTTCCAGCCACATCCAAAGCATCTACCACCATCAATCCCTCAGCCACTTTCAAACCAGAGAGCTCAATTCTCTACAATTAAACACACCAACTGTTTTCCTCAGCTT